>OX388319.1:2298530-2539921 GCA_947579605.1 Athripsodes cinereus
TATCTTTAATCATTGTTTCAAAATGTTTTAATACTGGGTTTAAGATCTAGTATGAGTAAATAAAATACAGGACACACCAGGATTTACGTTCGTGCATAAAGGAATACATACAATATTCATATATCGCACTATAGGTGTATGACGGAGAGTTGGTATATGATATTATATTTATATAGTATAGAAAATTGTAATCCGCTCGTCTGTCCGTCTGTCTGACCGTCTGTGTTACGTAAGTTTTTATTTTATATATTATACACACATACGTGGGAGATGAGATACCTGGAACTAACCTGAACGCAGAATGATAAATTATTTTTTATTTATTATTATATATTTATTCATTTTTTATTGTACATTGAAACTAAACAACTTTATTGAGAAATACATTCAAATCGAATACAATCAGTATACAACTGACCCATCAACTTTATTTTGTACAAAACTGTTCAAGTAAGAAATAAAATTGTAAAAATAAAACACTTTTGCCTTAGTTTTTACTAATGAATTTCCACCAAGAACCATTGATCGACAATTAAGACAATTTTCTACAAGTCCGTTGCTGCATATTGATTGAGTATAAAAATAATTTATCCCCATATATTGTCACTGAAAAATTATATTTTATGACGTGATTGGTAAACGATTTCATGTCGATGATGAAGTTCTTCATAGACGATGTCTCTGACTTCAAGCCGAAAGGTTCGTGGATCGAGTCTCACTGTAGACTTGCTCTCATTTCACAATTATAGCCATTGCCGAGAGTAAATTTTCTGATTTTGTGCAAGCTTAGAAAAGGTGGCTTATTTTTGTTATATCTTGATCACTTACAAGTCCAAATTACGTGAAAATGACAAGAAAATATAAACAAAAGAATGAGCATTTTATTATAAATAAATACACATAATGTATAAAAAAGAAACACTAGATAAACAAACAGATATATATTCCAATCTACATTCAAATATTTTAATAGCAATATACGAGCAAGTTTGTTTAGTTGCGTTGCTTTTGTTTCGTGCAATTGTTTTTCCATTGCTTTCCCTCTCTGTCTCGCATGTGGCTACTCATTACAACAATATAAGTAAATAGAACTAGTGTGAAGAGTAAAGAGATACAACAACTCCTTTGTTATTCTTATCATTTTGCATATAACAAGTGTGTTCGTATTTTAAATATTAAAGTTGTTGTGTAGGTAGTACCTTCTCCTCACTATTCTCTCTACTCGTTTTACATATTATTGCATACAATATGAAAACTAGTGTACACTATTTAAACGCGTAGGGTGCATACAAAAGGTATGACTGTATACCTATCTATCATAAACAAATCTTTTATAAGTGGGGTGGCCAGTCAATTAACTGCATATAACAAAAATTCGATAATTGAATAAAAATGTTAATTTATTGCTTTAATCATACGCGATGTTTAACGAATACCCATGATTTACAGGACACTCGAAAATTACAGAAAAAAGTTTAATCTATTCTTTACTGAAGACTCTACAGAGCCCCCGATAATCAAGTTTAGCACTAGAGAAATTTTGAATTATGCATTGGTGTTTCGTCTCCACTGCCTACCCAACAGTGTTGAAATAACCTCTAATCCCGGATATTTTAAAGAGTCCCTTCTATTTATTTATTTACTTTACTTGCTTACCCTACAAGGGACTTAGCCTGATGTGAAGAATTGAATGAAGAGAAAGTATTTCAATTGTAAATATTATTTCCTATTATCATTGTCACAGTCATGATTCGATCCTTTACTATTATGGCGGTTTAATGTAATTTAATTTTTAATTCTTATTTTTGAATGTTATAAATGGATACAGGCATCGACATCTTTTGAAGTTTGAAGATTAGTTCAAAATACATCCGCTAAACTGAAATCAGGCATCTTTAGTATAGGATCAGGACACAGCTGATTTTTATTTTAGTTCCTCTTTAGCAGCCTAGTTTAACGTTTTAAATCAATATTTTCTCTTAGTTGAGTTTATAATATGTAAAAAATATAATTGTTACACCCTTCGATAAAATAAAACCAAATGTAAGTATTAAACATTCTTTTTATTTCACAGAACATTATTACATCCAATCCTATGTAACATAATATGTTTAACATAAAACAGATCTTGCAGAATACTATATTTTAAAAATTAACAACTCTTGATACTTAAACGATACGTGTCCTATGATTAGGAAGGTATCAAATTATTTGGTGGTTTAATAAAACAAACCAACAAATAAACTATTATTTCTAAATTCGTGGATTTCAAATTTGTCCTGTCAAATGGAGTCTTGGACTAATAATCGAGAGACCCGCTGCTGATTTACTCTACTTTTACGACTCAAGCACATTGCTAACTCTGAAAATGTCTAAGGTGTATTTGGTTGTATTTGAAATCCAGATTCATGTTTTGAAAAATAAAAATGTTTATATATGTTCAGAATCCAATTTCAGGATATCGTATTTCAAATACTCCGATAGTTTTCTCAACACTCTGCGATACCTGCTGCAAATTATCAAATAATGTTTACCGAACGTCTGGGAGAGCAGTTATGCGTATTCATTTTCACATTTCATTTTCCGTGTATTGCCATAACACTATTTATCATTTATCCATCGTAAATCTCTATATTGCAGGTAGAACAGGAAAGCATGCATGAGGAGTTGTATGACAGTGATGAAAGCGAAAGATGTATGAAAGGATAGAAGGAAGTGGCGCTCGATCCTTCCTGCCTACCCCGCAAGGGAAGCGGCTTGATATATGTATGTGTATTAGGTAAAGAAATAAACTAGAGTGCCTTACCGTGCGAAAGTTTCATGAAATTGGGTTAGTTGGAAGAAATCACGCCTGTGCAATAAACTCACCGTCTGTTTATTTATTTGATTGTATTTTAAATAATTGCAATCCAAAGTAAAAAAAGTGTGGTTAGATGGAAGAAATCACTATAAATGATAATATCGCCACTGCACATCATCACATTTTTTCTTGTGTATATTGCTTTATTTAATTTGTTATATGAATGATGATGTACAAGAAGAATAAAATAAATAAATAAAAGAGAATAGTTGTCATATACCGATAAGTAATAAATACAATATGACTGTAGCACTAATATTAGATTACTTAATTTTGTTTCTAGAATATCGAATGATACCGCGATAATATTAATTATGAAGTCGGTATCTATATAACCCATTCTCTATCGTGATGGAAATAGAGGCGATTCTGACACGGTATTATGAATATATACAAAATGATTTATTACCCCAGTAGTGCGATGGGGTTATATAGTTTGTTGATCTTCATGAAACAAGAACCAAAAAAACGCGGCGAACATAAAGACGTTTCTTTATATACAGTTTATTTTGTGGAGCAACTGGCAAAGAATTGGCCTCCCAATCTTTTCAACGGATTTTCGAATGTCCTGTAAAAGACAAGTGTTTGAAAAATATAGACAAATTTGAATTCAGCAAAGAGGTTTACCCTCCATCCATTTTTGTTGTCACAGAGAAGATAGTTTGAATGTTTATAACGCGCAGCTGTCTGCTGGCTTCCCAGCTTGTGGGATATGCCGTGACGGTACAGTAGTAGTAATTGTAGATTAGATGCCTTCTAGAAAGTTCCTAAGGCCCGGAAAAACTCAACAAAATATACCTACAATATTTTTATTTCTTGAAATTTATTAAATTAAATTGATAATGCATTCGCTTCACGCGGCAGACATCGTAACGGATTCGCTTTGAATCATGCGACAATTATATTCGCCTCGATTGAATCCTTTCAAGTCGTCCGTGCGGCCAACAGTCTTTGATCGCGATTTACCAAAATTGTCAGTTACTTTACAATATTGTGTCGTACCTACTATCAATGTCTATACTAGCTATTGCCGTTAAGTTTTGTATTGCCTTAAATGTTCGTATATGGAAATGTTGATGGCAATAATTGTTGCCGTTTTTTTGCCATTTTGTTGACATTTCAGTTCTTATATTATGGAAACATATAACGTCAAAATTGTTTTGATATCACTGTGTTTTTCATATCAATCAAAATTAGCTACACATTTAAGCGACAATTGCGAAATAATCAGCTACACCATCACACCGTTTCCTTTTCGGGGTAGGCAGAAAGAAACAAACGCCACTTACTCCTACCTTTGCATACACTTTTCGCTTACGTCACTGCCATATAAGTCCTCTTGCACCCTCTCCTGATTATAGCAAAATAAAAATAAAAAAATTTCCGTTTCATAATGCCATAAGTCAATCAATACTGCAAGTAACCACAACCAAGCGAACGCTGTATTAGAAACACAAAATACGAATTTGTCATAAAAGAGTATGGCTAATTTACCACATTACTTCTAAAAGTCTCTGGCAATGATTATTTTGCCGCTTTCATTTCCAAATCTAAAATCAACCATAATTTGTCGAAAAAGAACGGCAAAAGCGACAGCAAAGGCTCATTCACACTGTCCTAATATTCTTTTTGTTTGCCCATTTCTTTGCCGATTGCCGCGTTACAGTTAAATAAGTTTTAACGTATAGGGATTCACTCGCTTCTATTGTTATCAAAATATAACGTCCCTGTCGCCATCAAAGGGTTTGTTCGTGCGATGGCATATCAGTTCATAGAATACATAACTTTATGCAATAGTGAACGAATTTTATAGAGAATGTTTAACAGATAGAAAAATATACATATAAATATAGCGATACAACGTTATGTGAATTGTGTTATTCAACAATGTTTGAAGCCACACTAATTTATTACCATCTATACTATCATGACATATCCCACAAATGGGGTGTAGAAAACACGCAGATTATCCTGTTCCGTGGAGCACATGGCTTTTCAATCTTTTCCGAAGTTTTCGAGTGTTTTAAATTTAATATTTTCAATTCACCAAAGAAGTTTGTCACTCATCCTAAATGTCTTATTTTTTGTAGACACGGAGCGGACAACTTGCATGTTTATTACCCCACTTGTGGGATATGTCATGATAGTAGGTAGAGTAGTAGATTTTCCTCTCTATGCCAATTAATATACACATTCTAGAAGGGTAACGTGTCTCATCGCTAAATTGTCTTGCAAGTGAAGTTTATGGAATATCTGGCTTTTGCAGGACTCTCAAACCTTACAAAAAAGAGTGGGAAACCTTTTACTTGACGGATACAACAATAATATTGGCAACATTACAATAATTATTCTAATTCACTCTATTTCTGGTACTTCTCATTTAAAATAAACCCTTACACAGCCGCAATAGAATGTCTCAAGAAACTAATAAAATCCTCAAAAATATGAAATTTTAAATTGGAAATGTCCCGTGTTCGAGAATGTTCGAACATTTTTAGGTGCGAATTATGTCAAAATTTTATTTCAATTTTATTACTTGATACATTGTTGTATAACACCATTCGTAGATATATGATCACGCAAAACGTCCCCTGTGGGTTAACTTCGGATAATTTAAAACCGTTTAAGCAACACTACTAAGAAAGCTTTACTTACAGATACGATGTCTTATTTAAGAAAGCTCGGTTATTGGTAAGCACTTAGAATAAGAATAATAGGTATCTCACTCTTTTCTGTAAATTTTGAGAAACCTGCAAAATATAGGCGGTAATTCGTAAAAATCAAGCCATTCAACATCTTCGATTCCACGATGAAGTATGACTTAATAGAATTCACTCTTTCAGTGATTACATTGTGGAATAACATTTTAAATATTTTTTTTTAAATAACCACTGTTTTTGTTTCACAAATATGTATACGATATGTACCATAAATACACCTAGCGCTTTCACCAACGAATTGCCATTGTCAGGGCTGAGTATAAAACTGAAATACCATAGGAATTTGTACATACTTATCACATAAGCCTACTTTTTTAACATGTGTCTTGTTATACGGCTGCGAGAGATGGCATTTTTTTTAAAGTAGTAATACAGTGTCCTTGAGGTGCTTTGGCACGTAAACAACACTTAAATTTTGTCCAATAATAATAATAATAGACTGGAGGCGTTTGAGATGTGGTCTTATAGAAGAATCCTGAAAATATCACATCTCAAATGACGAAGTTCTTAAAAAAATCGAATAAGGAAAGCACCTGCTCAAGAGACCATCTTAGAAAGACACGGCAAATTGATTAGGCACAAAATGCAAGAAAAAACGGCTGAGGACACGAATTATAAGGGGGACACACGCCGAGAATACCTCGACGATCAATGCAAGGATACAAACTGCGAATCGAACGAAGAGCTAAAGAGAGTCGCACAGAAACCAGAGGAAGAAAAAGTTCTACAAATTTTTTCACTTACTTCTTACGATATATTTTTAACTTTACATTTCCGTATATAAAGAAGCGTATTCCATCGATGGAGACTTTATTCACGATAAGTAAAATAACATTTTATAATGTATACTGAAACGGAATATACAGGAGAGGAGAAGTATAATAATATATAGGTATCCATAATATTACAAACGAGTATGATCTAAAAGTTCTCAAGCCCACAAATGTAAAGTTCATCCGAGCGGAAGGGTTGCGCTTTTCAAACGAGCGTACCTTGTTGTAGTTGCAATTCAGAAAAGTTCAACATTTAGTAATGGAACCTCCTCTAGATTTATTTATATGCATACCTACTAAATAATGTAAATAGACTACTACATAAGAGCAGTGACCATTATAGTATAGACTAGAATTCAAACGAAAAATTATTGGTAATGCGACCGATCAAATTATTTTCCACCGTGCATAGAATAGTCCGTTTAGCACTGTGTTCTCTAAAGAAGAACCGATGATGCATTTCTTTCTAAATTGTTTCATATTTCTGTGGAATTTCCAGCAAAAAATACACCTGCAACTCTTTTCTGCATATTTCACGGCATCCTGCAATGAGTAGGTTTTAAAAGACCATCAGTGAAAAGGCATTTCCCATTTCCCACTCGGCAAAAACGATATTTGCCACCTATCCTGAATTATGATGTATGTTCATAAAACGTAGTTAGTTCATTGGTTACCTCTCTTGTTGCAGATGCAGAAATATTCTACAAAAAGTCCACTTTACAAAACGAAATATAAAACTATGTAAAAATATATGAAAATATACTTGTAAAAATAATTATACTAACATAATACTAACTATTTATTATACTAACATAATCCTATGTAAATTTTTACCTAATAATAAAACTTCTTCTCGTAATTTATATTGCACGCCCCTGTGACTTCACAATACTAATATTCCGACCTAAATGGAAACTTAAACAATGTTTTATTTATTATTTCATTATTACGCTTTGTTTACCAAAGAAATATAATAAAATAAAAATAAATCATACTTATGACTTTATGAGACACCTGTAATAAAATAAGTTCTAAATTAAGTACGTACCACACAACGTGATACGTAAACTACGTTGAATGTGTTATGTTATTTTTGTATAGGCACGGAGAAAACAACTTGGAAGTTTATTTATTACATTCTGTAGGTCTGTTTTAATAAATGATCATGATTTGCCAAAAAAATTGTTTTATCATATTTAGCGGCCAAACATCGAAAAAAAAATGTGCAAAAAGGGAGTGAAAGAATATATATCTACTATTTTTGGTAGTCTACAAGTACCCAACGATACTGCATAGAGAGGAAGGCATTTTGAACGTATTTTGTGGAAATGTTCCTACACCGATATTAGAAGGAAAAGAATGCAGATATTCGTTGCTGTTCATGCTCCAACCTCCGAACCTCTAGGACATACTTAGCGACCACAAGGAAAACTTTTTCGCCTTCAAGAACTTCTATACTTTCTTTGATACCCTAATATCCCCTTCAAGCATCTGACGATACACCATAGAGAGAAAAGCATATTCCAACTCCTTCCCTTCCCTTTTCGCACCATAATTTTCGTTGTTTGGCCACGAATATATGTAAATTTTTAAATTACAAAAAAACACTGTTTGATTATCACTATAATTTTTTATTGCCTCGAACGTTTTCGTCTACACTGATAGACATTTGCAAGAGGACTGAAAACGTTCGAGGCAATAAAAAATTTATAATGAAAATCAAACAGTGTCTTTTGTAATTAATTTAAAATAAATGAATTTTCACAGTTTTAACACAAATACATTATAATATTATTAATATATGTAAAGTTTATCAATGACATAAAATATTTGCGATTCGTTTACACACTCGTACTTATCACCCTAGTTTTTAAACTCAATTATTAATTCGATTCAAATACTTTTTCTTCAAATCAAATTCGTATCAAAACAGTGTAAATTTCATAAAAGATATCGAGCTCATGTAAATCGCTTGAAAAAACCTTATCAGGAAAGCATAAATGCGACGGCTTATTATATCTGCACGCGAATGCCTCCTTAGATTTTTCCGGGGTAATAAAAAGAACTGCAATCAAAGATTGAAATCTGATGCAAGAGTTAAGTGAATTATCCATTAGCGACCCGACAGGCCGACGGTATAAAAAACCGCTGGGCCTTTAGTTCGTCAGTTAGTAATTCTGATCCAGAAACGTATTTAACACCGTGTTCGCTGTCAAATTACAATATTTTTTTGTTGTTCATTGATTTATCATCTTTATCCTAGTTTAGGAGATGTTTTGATTTTAAAAACTTCAAATTTATTGACAGTTTCAGATTATCAATGAATTACATAAAGGCATATTTACTCATGTATAGAATTCAGTACCTAAAATAATATGTGAATCTCTAATAATCAACATTTAACTTATAAGATTATAATTTTAATAAAATGATACTACCACTATTTCATCACTGCACATTTACGAGTAAGGCAGCCAGCAGACCACCTGTATGTAATAAACATGCAAGTTGTACTCTCCATAGCTTGAATACGTGAATCAAATTCTCAAGGACTGCTGCGTGTTGAGTAAGAGAAATAGATGTGCATTTATGAGAAACTGGATGAACGTTGAGGAAGCGAAAAAAATATGCAATGATGATAGATCGATATGGCGTTTTCTTCTCTCTGCCAACCTCTTCTGGAACACGGCGTGAAGATAAATATATAAATACCGTAGATATATATTGCACGACGATCTTACAGTCTATAGATTGTTAAGAAAACACCCTTTTAAACAGGCAATAACGAACATACTTATAATATTCAAAGTAGGAAGGTGCTGTGATTATCTAGTTCATTACTATTGTTGTTGATATTATTATGTCTTAAAATATATATAAATAGATATATTATTATATACCTAAATCCAACTCCATACATGCCACAACACATGCTTTCAGCAAATACACGAAATGGAAGACTATTGCAACCAATTATTACACATACGACTTTTGCTCAGAGATTCCTCACCTTCCTTGGGCCAAGAATGTATAATCGAATAATCCCAAATATTGCTAAATTTATTTCCCCAAGTGGGAAAAACTTAAACAAATTGGTGACGAATTGGCTCATGGACAGGGGAAGAAGGGAGTCTGAGAGAGACCTGACGAACATAATACAATAACTGACTTACTCTTACATTAATCTTATTTGCACATTTATTTATTTATTTATTTATTTTATTTACAAAACAGATTTTAAAAGATAAGTCACTAATGTCTACCTAACTGGGCATGAGCCCGTACCAAGGTAGACTGAGCCAGTTTTCACCATTGTTTTTTCACCATTCATTGTCTCAGCGCTCAATTTTCTTTACTTCAGTTACTAAGGTTATTTTCCCTACTTTATTTAATCATAACATAACACACGCTCACGCACGCACACATACATCCACACACACAAACACACTCATCCACATACACCCACACCCACATACATGCATACATACATACACACCCATACATACATATATATATATACACACACACATTCTAAATGACTTGACGTATGACATGCTATTTCATTATGTATTTTGAATTATTTTAACTCTTATTCAAGTTTACATAAAAGAATTGTATTTTAAGTCATATTTGAAAAATTGTATTTTGATATATGTATTTTTTTCTAGTATTGCCCCAGAACAGATTTTAATCTAGTGGGGCAATATATTCCATTATATTGTTTTTTATGTTAATTTTGTATGCTCTATTGGAATAATAAATAAATAAAAAAAATAAAAAAATTCGACCCTCCGCACAAGCATTTAGTTGCTTATGGAAGGAGCATTTTACTAAGTAGGTATAACATTGTTTTGTTTTTTGTTGTAATATCAATGTATACTGTGTATTTAAAATAAAAAAAAAATAAAAAAAAATGCACAACGAGCTTACGGTCTACAGATTGTTAAGAAAACACCACATTAAACAGGCTATGAGGAGCATACTCTAGTTTGCTGCTATTGTTGTTATTATTATTATTATTATTGCACGCAGATGTCAGTGCAGATTGCCTCGAATTGGACTTTATACTCGTATACAGAGCTACCGGCACTCGAAGCCTGGTTGTAAATGACAGGGAACACGCAAGACCCAACCGACAAGCAATCAATAATGACCGGAAGAGAATTTCTGTAACGTGTGTTTAAGTTTAGAATATAACAACTGTGACGATTGTAGCAATTGTGAAAAATAACAGTAGGTATCACTTGATTCGCTATAATTAAACGATGATTTTTTCCTTATTACTGTCCCGTAGAATTGCGGATAAATAATAAATCTCCCACTCTTTTCTGTAAGTTTTCAAGTGTCTTATGAAAAGCACGTATTTTTAGAGACAAGCAAAAAAGAAGTGATGAAATATCAAACTTTGCCATTGAAAATATTATGTCAATATACTACAAATATTTAGCTTCTGCGATTTAAAAATAATGTGATTTTTAACAGCTATAAATTTCAGATATATTCTATAACAGGTATCAATTTGTGATTAGATTTTCAAACCATATTCAAAATGTTTTCGCGAACAAAAACAACGCTTAGAACATGTGTCATGACGCTGGAACAGCAGGCGTGATCCGCGAACGGGTAACGGTGGTCAATGGGCAGGACTGCTAGGCGGTGACCGGTAACGAGCGAACATGCAATGAATTATTACATAAGTAATTGTGCTCTGCAAAACACTTCGGCTCGTCTTGTGAATATTTTACTAGAATGCAATTCGCAACCAAAATAGAAGACTAATGACAAGCAAAAAAATAAAAAATATCATATGTTGGCCATGTAATGAGAGGTAAAAAGTACACCATACTCCAGCTCGACATGATAGGGAAGATCAAGGGCCGCAGAGGGGTCGGCAAAAAACAGCTCCCCTGGCTTCGAAACATTCGAGAGTGGACCGGTGTCAGAACCGAGGGGGTAATGTTTTGCGCCACCCAGGACAGGGAAGCTTTCTCTCAAATGGTCGTCAACGTCGAGGGGACCCGGTAAGACACGTGAAAAAGGAGAAAAATAATGACAACCGAAAACACATTTTTTCAAATCTTTCTAGATTTAGAATTATTATACTAAGATAATTTTATGAACCATCGATTGGTCTAAATTCAAGTTTTTCATTTTGAATAACAACTTGCAGAGAGCTTCTAGTGACTGTTTTAGTGCAAGATGCAGTATGTGCTAGGTATGATAATATCACTTTTTCGTTGAACTTACCAGAAAGCTTACAAATTTTTCAGATGAAGAATTTCGTGATTTTTTCCTGAAACAATCAAAATACAAGAAATTAATACAAAATAGAATATAATCAATTGCATTATTATGAAGAATATTACTTATCATTACTCGCTGATTTTTAAAATAACTAGGATCAACAACTTTATTAACTTTTTTGAATTCCTGAAAAAATTTTAGTAACTAAGTCAATACAAATATATTTGTACATTTGAATACAAGATCGTAAAAATCACGTTATTCTTTAAACATTCCGATTTTATCGGCATTACAACTATGCGCCGGCTGATTTTATAAGATAAACTGCATTAAATAAATAAATATAGATACCTACCTACGTTATTTTATGGATATCGTTGTCATAGGAACGGTGTATTGTGAAAGAGGGACGCCCGGGCCGACGAAATCCCTGCGGACCGAAGAACAGCGCTCTTTTTGGCCAACTATCCTTGGGCATTCTCAAAACATGTCCCAGGAATGTCGTGGAAACAGGTGACGCAATTGGCGCAGAGACGCTCTGAATGGAGGAGGCTGGTTTCTGCCCTGTGCTCCCGAGAGTAGCGTTGAGAGCGAGATGATGATGATGATGATTTATGAATAATTTTAGTATCTACTGATTGTTTTAATAGCTTGCATTTGCTCATAGACTTACCTATCTAACAAATTGAATAAAATTGGTAGAATATAAATTAGTGTTTTCATTATTTTTTCTAATATGCATTACGTTACCTAAATCGTTGTGTTCTTTTTTATTGTAAAACTTGTAAAAATGTAAATTAAAAATTAAATAATATCTTCACTCTTTAGTAAGAATTCTCGGTTGGGATTTCTTAAGAAGGTACTACTCAATGGGTCCCTCTGGTTGTATTTTGGTCATTTATATTGAATCACATACCGGGGACCTTTTCTCAATAAAGACACTCTAAAGAATTAATACGCGTGGAACGAATACTTGAAACAAGCGACTCCTGGTTTATGTCACACGGAGACATAATTTATTTATTTATTTATTAACAATTCACGGCGCTAGCCTTTAACATGTTATATATTTACATACATAGTTCATATGATGTACACACAAGTATAGAAAATTAAGACACAACAATCATAATAAAAAGTCAACAAAACACAAAAAAGAACAATTATTATCAATATCACAGCACAAGTTATGAATAGAGAAAAAAAGTCAATGGATCACAAGACAATTCAATAGTTGGTTATCTTGTCAAATTTTCAATAAACAAGGAGGAGTATTTATGAGATTATTACAAATAAAAATAAATGGGACGTCAAGTAGTATACGGTCTTTAAAAATGGATGTTGTAAAATTTATAATATTTAGTGTCAATAGAAACTGAGAAATGTCAAATAATAAACATTACTTTTTTGATTATTGCAGAAAACGAATGTTTTGATAAACCTGATAATCTTTTGAAACTTGCTTTTAAAGTCTCCCCAATGTCGACTATGACTCTGACGAAAGCTTCTCTGTTTTGTGTTAGTTAAACTTTTCTAACTACCAGAATCATATTCAGTTATTATAATTGCCTACAAAATTTGTCATAAAAATTTTGGGCCGTTTTGTGAAACAACCACCTCAAAGGTCCACTTAAGAGCCATAAGAACTTACGAACAATGGAGTTTATAAGCATGCTTTGAATAACTCCGATCTCTTCAATACTAGCAAATCATGAGAAATTTTGTTCCGCAATTACGTTCTAGCCAAGCAGAAGTTATTGCATCCACATTTCATATCTTATATTTCCATGTTAATCAAACAAAACATTAAGGAATTGATGGAATACCTCATCACTGAGTTGAAGACATCAAATATGATGTCTTCACGAAAGAAAAGAAGAAAAAATCATTACCACACCATAGAAGGATCTTTCAAATGTTACACCACATCTGCGGACCGACTTGACAATGTCCTAATAAGACGAAAGACGTCTCTCTCGTCGAATAGTAGAAAAAAAAACTTGTTTTATTTATTTCATATTTAAACACTGACACAGTGAATTAAATATGATGTTTTTTTGTTGAAATTTCTACTTTTTTCAGACCACTCGAAAACAATGAAAGAATCGGAAGCCCTATTTTCTACCAAGAGTTCTTGAACTCCATTACGAATGTTTGTTAAAAGCAAAATAATGTTAATAATTCCACGACTATAAACACTTGTTTATCTTTGAAACGTAAAGCAAAGGAGTGGTGTTCACGTGCAATGAACTAAGTCTCATATAAGAAAATAAGAAACATCCTTCGATTACTACTAAGTACATTAGTGGTAATGGAATAAAGGACGAAATCCTCGAGAGGACGATACTATATATAAATGCAGTATATAAGTAAGAAGGAGATATCTTATTCGTCCTTAAAAGGTTGTGTTGAGACAACTCGAAGGTAAAGAAGCGTACCGTCTATAAAAAAGGGTACGTAGGTATATTGTAAGAGATAAATTTAAAATAGCCACGTTACATTATTAAAAGGAAAACACACTGAAAAAAATAAATATTACCACACCATAGCAGGATCTTTCAAATGTTAAATAACATTAGCACACCAACTTAACGTAAAGGACATGCAAAAAGTATTAACTAATAAAATGAAAACATTTACAACGGGTGACATACTTTGTCACCAAATTAAGACTCAATTTTTTACGAATACCTGGATGAAGAAGAAAAACACCCGGAAATAAAAAGCAGTGGGAGACATTTTCCTTCCCGGGAATTCACGGAACCGGATAGAAATAATAAAGAAAAACACTTATCTTTAACAAAAGGGAAAACATCGTTTCTGTTAAACAACTATAATAATAATACAATATTTTCAGTAACTTTTTTCGTGTTTCAGTTATATTATTTTCAGGATGATGAATTAGAAAACTTAAATTATCGCCGGGACTTACCTACTGCGCGATGATATAGTAAATATAATCCAAGTATAAATAAATGTCTGAGACTGTTCGTCGGAATGAATTTTTGCACACACTTACAAATTTACATCTTTCTTCCGATGGCCGAAAATCACTTGTAAAGACCTTTGCCTCCAAAACAATAGATCTTCAAGCCTTTCTATCTTGAGCAATGGAATGAAATTTCTTGTGGAGCAGATTTCTTCATTGCATTTAAGCTTCCAGGTTTTCATCTTCGTCTTCAAAATTAATTTAATGTGACTAATTAATATACCAAGTCCTTTTTTACTTATTATTTATCAAAATTAATGTGTCACCAAATTTCTAAACATCAGTGGAATAAATCACAGAAGACACAATATGTCCACATTTGACAGTTTTAAGAAAATAGATTTTCAATGTTTGAGATTCTCAAGTAATTCACTAATTTTAAACTAATTCAAAAGATGTCCTTGATGGATAAGTGCGTTTTAAGAATTAAGAAAGTCGATACTCGTATAAATGCATTGTATTGTAGTACAAAGTAAAGTCTTGGTTATAATAAAGAGTATCACATTATAGTCAGGAATATTATGTATATATTTTAAATTAAGGAATTAAGTTAATTTATTAGAATAATAATTTATAAGTAAAAAAAGATTTTGTAACTTTCGTAAAATATCAATACATTGAATTATATTTGAATATAGATAAATAAAATAGAACCTGTTGATAAGTCTTATAAAAGACTTAACAGAACTTGTATTACTTACTTGTAATATTTTTGATAAAAAAAAAATACATGTTACATCTGTCCACAAAAAAAAGTTTATTTAAAAACGTGTGACATTTGGTTTTTCTTAAATATTTCAATAATGATACAAGCATTACTGGTAAATATGTACTCAGGAAATAGAAGACGTTGCAACCGATCTTGTGCATAATTATATTAACATAATTATACTTTTTTCCCTTTACTCCCTTATGTTTTTGACACTAATTCATATTTTTTTTTCTGTGTGTTGGACAGGTAGGTAGGTTAGGTTAATGTAGTTAATGACAGTTAATCTGGATTGTTTATAAAAATATACTGACTAATTATTCCTATTGTAAGAACAGATAACTGTTATTCTTCTATATATTGTTTTTTTTATTGTCTAATGTGGTAGCTTTTTTTATCATTTTACTATTCCTTTATTTAAATCTGACAACCTTATGGGCTTCAAACTTAATATGATTTTTTAATTTGTGTACGCTTATAAATAGGGCGATATATTGATACCATTTTTTGTTTGCATTGTTTGTTTTTATGCATATATTTGTCTTTAGTATGCTGTCGATATGAAATAAATAAATAAATAAACTCATTTTACCTAAATAGTGGATATTTGTTTTTTGAGCTTTAAACCATCGATATAATATAGTGGTTAACAAACTATTGAGTTGATATGCGACGAGCTTATTCACTGAGCAAAGTCGCCTTCAAAAGCTGGTGTAATATAATATGAAACAATTCGTTTCAACGGCACCACTGTGTGGTGGTGGTTTCAGCCCCTGAAATAATATATGAGCTTTCAAATTCAGTTATACTCCGCAGCTGAAACACACTATACATATACTGTATATATACCATGATGATTATTATTATAATAATAATATGGAGCTTAAAAGTTTTCTCTTTCGGGGCTACTTCCAATGAAAATGTAAATATAATATAATAATAATAATCGGACTATTTATATGTGGCGCCGTTTAATGATCCGTCACCATCTCAAGGGCGCCGTGACTTCTCCCGAACAGTAGTGTTTTCAACTTGGTTCTAAACGTGGCTGTGGACTGATTCACCCTCAGATCTGTGGGCAGTCTGTTCCAGACGGATGGCGCGGCGGCTCTGAAGCTCCTTTCTGCAAATTTGGAGGTGTTCGCCATATTGGGTTTCACGAGTTTGTTGACAGCAGAAGAGGCCGAGCGCAGCGGTCGTCTCGGAGTTTCGTCGACGGAACAGAGTTCGGTTAGACATGTGGGTGCCGTGCCGCATAAGGCCTTGTGGACAGTGAGACACAATTTAAACTCCACTCTCTCTGGGACCCTCAGCCAATGTAGATCTTTTAGTAGTGGAGTGATGTGGCAACGCTTGTTCTCTCTGTAGATAGTCTTGGCGGCAGCATTAAAAGCCATCTGGAGGCGATTGAGAAGAGTCTGGGGCAGTCCTGTGTATATGATGTTGCAGTAATCCAGACGAGAGATGACAAAGGAGGCGATCAGACTTTTTACTGCATCTACAGATAGATTTTTGGATACGAGATGCAGTTGACGAATGTGGAAAAAGGCTGTACTTACTGTCCTGGATACTTGGGCTTCCATGGAGAGTGCTTCGTCCAGTAAGACGCCGAGAACGGATATTGTGCGCGATGGTGTTATGTTGGTGCCAGTGACAGAGATTTGTTTGGTGTCTATGAGATGTTGACGTCCTGGGGAGGCAACCCACATAAATTCGGTTTTGGTTGGATTCAGTTTTAGGCGTCTCTGGGCCATTATGGACGAGAGTTTTTCAACGCACCGGAGAGTGGTAGCCACTAGATTGTCCTTTTGATCCGGGCTACAGAAACTAACAAGGACACGATCGTCGGCGTATGCGTAGTTTTGCATGCCACACTCTTCCAGGAGGCGGTCAATGCATCCTATGTACAATATAAACAGTATTGGACCAAGGACTGATCCTTGCGGTACTCCTTGAGTAACGACATCTTCGTTGGTTGACCCAGATTCCACTTTTACGGACCACCTTCTATTGGTTAGATAGCATCGCAGCCATTCCAGAATGGTTCCGTGAATATTGTATTCGGTCTCCAGACATTGAAGGAGCATTGTGTGATCCACGGTGTCGAAGGCGGCGCTCATGTCGAGGACCGTCACTAGGCCGATGTTTCCTGATGCGACGCCCGTTATTAAGTCGGATGTCAGTCTTGTAAGGGCGGATTCGGTGGAATGGTTTTTCCTGTAAGCGAATTGGTAACTCTGATATAAGTCGTTGCTTTCAAGGTAAGCTGTCAGCTGGGATGCAATTACGCGCTCGAGTACCTTAGATAGAAAAGGAAGGTTGGAGATAGGCCGGTAATTGGTTGCGTCGTCGGCGTCGAGTGTGCTCTTTTTGAGAAGCGGAATTACATGCGACACTTTCCAGAGTGCTGGTATAATGCCACGCGTTAAAGAGAGTTCGAAAATCTGTGTGATAAGTTCTCGTATATTGTATCTCCGAGTAGATATCCTTAAAAGTCATAATATACTCGTATAAATAATTAACTGAAAAATATCTCGATCTATCTAAACTATTAATGAATCTCAGACGAGTGTGGTAGCCAGATGACTAATTACGTTTAATATTTATATAATAATGCCAATTTTATTCTCCGTGAGTAAAAAATAAGACATTCCGGATGGATGACATGGATGTCATCCATCCGGAATGTCTTATTTTTCCTTCATCGCTGAATCCAATATGTCCGAAATAATTGAGTTTGAAAAGCAAACTCAAAGGCTAAGGGATTTATTGATGTGGAAGAAATAATACTATTTTTCAGAAATATTTGTAATTGCTTAATACTGGTTTTTAACTAAATATTCAAATAGCGAAAGTACAACTAGAATTAAGGCATGACTGTTGTAATAGATTGTAATAGACTGAGTATCCCCACATAATAAAATTCAAAAAGTCAAGGAAAATAAGGACGTGATCGAAAAACATAATTTCCCCTAAACAAGTGGATGAAAATAAGAAATGTATGATAATAATTATTAATACGAAGAGTTTGATTCACCCACAGAATTCACGTCACTAGCAAGTACCTAAACGATTTATCGGCGTTCTTTTTATTGTTCTTTACATTATTTTTGTAAAGTTCCACGCCTGCGCGAATATTTCATTAATCTTTTATCATGTAAATTATGCATGCTCATCCAAGGGATTTCTTTGCAACAATAGTCCACCTACACTTCTCCTCGTAATAATTTCTGTCGATATGAGACCCGAGTTTCACATTTCTAAAACATAAACCAGAACACACCCTTTCATTACAAAATGACTCGTTATGGCAATAGAGTCAGAGAACTGGTATCATTAGTAGACGAGACTCAATTTGAGCAAACTCGTCCTAAATGGATGAGTTTTAAGCCTTATATTTTTTGAAAAACGAATGTATGACGAGGTTTATGTGCATCTACAACAGACAAACGTAGAAAGTCGAAAATGAGATACGACGCAACCGCTGCGAATATAATATATCAAAATGCGTCGAGCTTCCTCAAACGAAGTAGTAGTTGTCGTTATTTAAGAAGGTTGTTTGTATTGTATTATTATAATATCATGTTCGTGTTGCCGAAAAACCAACAACATCACCACCGCGGTGTAATTTTATTACAAACAAAGTTACGAGCTACGACCGACGCCGACGTCTCGTGGGTGAAAACGAATACGGAAACGATAACAGAAACGTATAATATTATGTTCAACAATAATAACGATAACAATAAACAAAGATAACAAGTTTTTCTTTCTTTTGGGAGACTTTCAGGAATTTTTTAGAAAGCTAACGTAAGAATACCGAAATTTCAGGAATTGTTTGACATACGGGTTGACAAATAATTTAATTATATGAGATGAAAAGGAACCCGTTAGTAAAAATGGAAAATTCTCCATAAATATAAAATCGATTATCTCAATTACTTCAATATCTTTTTTGTGATATTTTGTAGAAAAATCTATGAAAAATATATCGGAACAATGAAATGTGAAAATATTAAAAGTTTCATATTGATTTTGGCAGTCACATAAAAGATTTTAGATTATCCACCACGATAATGTAAGCTCTCACACATCAGTTTAAACAAGTGCATTTTTGAGCATTCAAAACATTGAATTGATGGGTCATCTACCGCACAATCTGGACTTGGCACCCAATGATTTCTTCCTATTCCCGCAGATCAAAAATAAATTGTGAGGTCAACGTTTTTCGACGCCTCAAGAGGCGGTTGATGCGTTCAAATGACGTGTTCTGGGGTAACTCAATCGAACTGGAAAAAGGGCTTCGAAAATGGGTCTAAACGCATGCAAAAGTGTATTGATCTTCATGGAGAATATTTTGAAAAACAATTAAGCCATTTTCGATTAAAACGATTATAAATATTTGTTTTTACTTGTCTATCTCAAAACTTAAATAGCAACCCTCGTAGAAAATACAATAAAGTATTTTTTTTTTATTTCTGCAGCAGGAACAGTGAATGAATGTATTTATTTCACAGGTTCACCTTATTAACATAGAGGTCGTGCAATTTTTAATCACTAAAACATAAAATATATATGGAAAATTCACACAGGTCGAGTTGAACGTAAAATAAGATTTAATCATACGTTGCAGGTTCCAACGCGTCGATACACAATATACAAAGCACCATACACATTCACATGTAACAGATAGACCTAGAACAATTTTAAAAAGGTAATTTTTCATTTTTCCCGGCCGATAATCGAACCAGGGTCTTCCGGGTTCAAAGACAAGAACGTTCCATTCAATACACCATGATCATGACTACCGTTCGTAACTACAACAGTTCAATTGGTATTAATAAAAAGTAGTGATACAAATACATAATATATTAAAAATCGTACATCTGAGAATAACGAATTGTGACTAATGCGACATCATTGTAGAGTTTTCAAAGAATTGGGGATAGAAAATATATTATTGTAACAAAGTACGGAGACGAGGGTCAGACAATACTGCCTACTCTTTCACAACGCCAGGAATAGTTTTGAATACAACAATTTTTCAACGACAACAATAGCAATAAAAAGATTGTTAGAAAGAAGCCTTCTCCCATATGAATACGTGAAACATATTACAATAATTTCACTGTATTGCCTAATGCTGGTAATAAATTCGCTAAACAGTCAGTTCGCTTTAAATATTACAGTCGTTCTTTATTTAAGATAAACATAAATTATGTAAAATATTTAATCTCAGAAATATCTAAAGTAGACTTTAATATAAGGAGAATAGTACAAGCTACTGCAATTGAGCATTAAGGGCAAGATCGAGAGAAAGCTGTGTCTCGTCTGAAATTGTAAAACAATGACAAAATATCTCAAATTTCTATACCAAGGCGACGGTTCGTGGGGTACAGTTTGGCACAGTTGATATTCATCTATATAAAGAACTAGTAAAAAGAGATCCTAAAAATAAATTGTCATTGTTTATGAATGAATTTGGTAAAGAGAAAGTTCATTGTCAACTATGTTTCAAAAGAACCTAAAACTAAATTATAATTGTTTCTCTACGAATTTGGTAACAAAAAGGAGGACGGTTATCGTATATTACTATTTAAAGTTTCAATACATTGCTATTTCTTCCTTCAAAACAGAACAAAAAACTTTCATTCTCCTGCTCCTAAACACACGCAACCTCTATATGAGATAAGTAAAATACAGTTCTTAATGTCAAAATCGAGAATTAATAGGTACATTTGTATTGGACTAATGCTGAATACATGTACTGAAAACTACTGAAATAGTTTTGATTTGAGTTTAAATACATACATACCAGCCACGTACTTTCTTAGCAGGGTAGGCTGAAAGGTCGAGCGCCTCTTACTTCTGTCCTTGCACACGCTTTTTATTTCCATTACATCCATCCAATTTTCATACATATTCTCCTGTTCATTGTTTTCAGAGCGTGTCCATCCTTAAAAATGTGGTCTACATTAATTCTCAGCCAGCCACGCCTCCGAGTAACAATTCTCTTACACATGCAAGTATTTTTTTGTAGCTCTGTCTTTTTTCATTATTTCCAGATAGCAAAACCACCGTAGCTTATTAACATTCTTGGTTGCTTGAGTAAGTTTATAGCAATAAATCGACCGTTTAGACAAATGGTTATTCTTACACAATAAAAATTGATATTCAAAGGGTACAATGCACGTCCACTAAGAGTATTAAGTGAAAAACATGGTTACAGCTTTTATACTACTGTAAAAAGCTTTCGCACCGATGTCATTTATTGATGTCCACACGAAAAAGGAAAAGAAATATAGGTGGTTTGAAATACAACGTACAAAAGAAAATCTTTTCTTGAATGTTGTTACAAGTCAGGAAATTTTTCTTGCTTTGTGTTCAGAATAAAAAGGAAATAATTTGGTAAATCCCACACGTTTTGAAACTGAACTGTGGAGATTTTGATTAATTTTTCTTAAATCATTTATCATTTGGCATCCCACTTACAAAAACAGGAATTGAGTCGTGGCTGGGCATAGATACAAAGTCCAAATTTACATTTTCCCAAAGAAAGCTATTTATTTTTGTTCCTGTCATAAATTTAGAGAAGGAAATGATACACTATGCACTGGATGTTCCTTCAGTCGGCTTGAATTCTGTCAATGTCAATCACTCAATTTATTCTAGTATTTAATGGTAAGGTTTTTGCTACTGGAATACTTTATTTATTTGAAAATAGATATGCGCAAAAAAGCACATCAAATACATTAAGAAAAAAAACAAACATTAAAATAATGGTGGGCCCTATTACGGAGATAATTTGAATACATGTTTAAAGTTAACTGGGCCGATCGCAATCCGAGATCAACCCAACATCCCGAAGTATCTGAGAAAACATCAAAAGGGCAACGAAGTAATCCCAATGGTCTAACTAAAAACACCAAGATGCTATGAAACAATGATTTCATGCTTTCTGTTTAACATTATCAATTAATATAGGAAACACAGACCATGACCCAGTTTAAGACCCAATTGAAAAAATATCTTCTAAAGAAATCGTATGGATTGAGATGAATATAACACCATTTCTAATATTTTGCATACGCTAGTTAATACTACACTCTGCACTCTGTGCACTCTGCTATCTTAGTGCCAACACTTATGTATGCAAGTGAGACGTGGACATGGTTAAAGAAGGATGAAAATGGCATAAATGCAGTGGAAATGAGATCGTTGAGAAGGATGTGTGGCAAAAGTCTGAGAGATCGTGTGCGTAACAGTGATATACGAAAGGAATGTGGAATGAAAGTTGGTGTAATAACAAGGATGAATGTAAATAAGTTAAGATGGTTGGGGCACGTGGAAAGAATGAATGAGGACAGAATGACTAAGAAAATATATTTGGCTGAGAGGAATGGTGCTCGGAGACGCGGACGTCCGAGGATTAAATGGCAAGATCATTTAAATCAAATCCTACAGGACGGTCACTTGTTGAGCACATTGAACAGGAGAGCATGCATGAGGAATTGTATGACAGTGACGGAACCGAAAGATGTATGCAAGGATAGAAGGATAGAAGGAAGTGGCGCTCGATCCTTTCTGCCTACCCCGCGAGGGAAACGGCGTGATGGTATGTATGTATGTAGTTAATACTATTAAACATCCATCCAATGCACCCTTGTGGTGTAGCTATCCACTAAATGGCGCTATAAAAACCATCCGGAAATTTTATTTGAATCATCCCGATTTCGTACACTAGAAAACTTTACAATGAAATATTTATTTATTAAATTAACACCCTGAGCTTTTATATAACTTTATATATAGGCATAATATAATAGCACATTAATATAACATTATTATATGTATGCCAACAACTCGACAAATCGAGTATCGTGAGCGAATCAGTTTCACGGCGGATCTGTCTGTGCTGCATCCACTCTGCTGTGTCATTTCAGATGACTTAATAGGCCAATCTGAGACAAGCACACTCTGTCGCATTTGGGACATGGATGCACTCCCGCAGGTGGGCCTTGGTGTCTTCTTTCATTGATATAACATTAACACAACCTCACTACACAGTTATACATATTCTAACATTATAAAAATAGGCGGTTTACTCTAATTTTTATGAAATAGATTTCGTACACAAAATAAATAAATGAATACTCCAACATAAAGATATGGGTTACTAATTTGAAGAAATTCTGAAGATTGTAGGGTACAACACCGAACAAAAGTGTTTGTTTTAATTTTCAGTTTTGAAAAGAATTTAAAAAAGAATGCCGAGATCTTCATTTTAGGGCTGGGTTTGGTGATTATTCATAATTAATTAGAAGATGAAAAAGAAAAATAAAACTTTTAATTAGAACATTTGCGGGCATTTTCGAGTTAAAGAGATGAGTTTAATCTGAATAACAAAGGAAAACGATGATGAAGATAACAGAACAAAAAACAAGCGATAAGTTCCACAGGGGATGGGGGTGAAAAACAGTGGCGGGACGAGATGATTCTAAAATTAAAAACAAAATAGAATAAAAAATGAAAAAAAAACTAAATAAGTTGACAACTTAAAACCACTTTAACAGCGTGTTTAAGAAATGATAACATATCGTGAATTACAGGGTCTTAAACTTTCAACTGTCCAACTCTTAACTGTTAGTAAACTGATGTGCTAATTACTTGTTGACCTAATAAAAGATGTGATCTATATATAAACTGTCTAGGGGTCGGTTCTTATAACCAGTCTATTCATAGCCATCAGTTAAAATCGAATGTTTAATATAAAAGATTTATACTGACAGTAGATAATGAAGATTACTGAAACCTACTGTAAATATTATGTACATAGACAAAATCATATTGCTTAGCCTGGGGGAATGGTTAAAGTAACACAGATTAAAAAAAATTACCTAACACATTATTTGATTTGTTCAATAAACAAATGAGAAATGAAACAGGATGGCAAAATATTTAGAATGAATGTTAATATGGACTTTTTAAAGCACAATCAAAGGTTTCTTTGGGCCGTCAACAAAAGTTAGAAATCGAGCGTTTGCGATAAGCTCGCTCTTTATATGTTTATTGCATTAAATAAGAATATATTTTTTTCGAGTAAAGTTGTTTGTTATCAATGTATTGAAAAAAAATGAATAATTAAAATTACCCGTGGAGCAACCTACAAGTAATAGATCTTCCATTCTTTTCCGTAATTTTTCAAGCATCCTGCAAAAAGCGGGCAAAAACGACAGTTAATATACAAATACATCTAAAACTCTGGTATGAGAACACATCCAGAAGGTCTTAATTTTTTGTAATCTAATCTCTGGGCTTCCCCATTTGTGGGATTTGTCATGATGGTTTAGTAAGTACGAAAAATATTTTGGGATGGGAAGGATGGATGAATAAGTAAATAAAAAAGATGGAAAAAATATACACACGCGCCACCACTGTAAATCATATCTTATTCTGAGAAGCGAGTTAACTCCGCGAAGAAAATTGAAATTGTTAATGAAAAGAGAAAAGTAATACAGTTGTTATTCATTCGCGGTGAAAAATATTACAAATTTACCAACGAGTTAAACAACCAAATGAATAAGCTTCATTTAAACTTCTGGCTAATATATGTATAATATTATTCAATCATATTTTTTCTACCTGTAGTTGATAAGTATACCAGCAAGATGGAGCGACCAAATTAAGGAGGCCACACAGAGTTCACTACACGGTGCCTTACACATGGCGGAGGATCGCTCAAGGTGGAGACAGATGGTCTACAGAACGAGGCATGATGGGAACGATCCTCAAGATTGAGGGACCGACGAAGATGATGATGGTGAGTTAATAAGAGATAAATAATTAGAAAGCTTTTATCTTTATTTATCCCTTAGCACTACCTCTCTTGTAGAGCAGGCAGAGAAAACGGAACGCCAGACGATTGTGTTCTAACACTCGTTTTTGGCATAGAAAAGACATTTGATTCACTCAAATTCTCGCCCCCTCCCTTTCACTAAAATTCGCTATAATTTCACTTACAACTTTGAAAAAGCACAAGTACAATATTTTTAAATTATAAAAATGAGAATAAAATTTAATAAAAAAAAAAACACTGATGTCTGGCCATCAATCATCACAGACAAAAATGTAGAATGAGGGGTGGGGGGGGGGGCAGTCAGATAAACCAAAACGGGGAAAGTGTGTGGGGGCTGTAATCATTTTGAAGTACACTGTCAACAGAATGGAATACAATATAATGATGTAATTGGGTAAAAGAGCGAATACCGGCCACAATCCTGTTTTTATTTATTTTATTTTTTATTTTATTTATTCTGTAAGGATCAAACAGTTGAAACAATAGAAACATTCAAAGACAACGAGCAAACCAATTAAGATCCCTTTCTTACCAATCTAATAAACGTAAATTTGAGATTTGCTAAAACACATAAAAATGTAAAAAAAATGAATATGTAAAAAATGTATAAAATGTAAAAATGTTAATGTATATAAATGTAAAAAATTATTAAAATGTAAAAGTGTAAAAAAATGTATATAAATGTAAAAAATTATAAAAATGTAAAAAAAATTATAAAATGTAAAAAAGTAAATAAATGCAAATTTATTCGAGTAAAATATGTAGAGCTTCGAGAATTCGAACAAGAACAAAAAAATTCGGGAAAAAAAAGTAGAGCATCTGGCAAAGAATCGGTCTCCCACTCTTTTCCGCAAGTTTCAAATGTCTTGTTAACGGCAATTAGTGTTCGAGAGAAAAAATTACATTTTACATCTAAAATTAAACGATGAGGTATGTTCCTCATCCTGAATGCCTTAATTAATATTTGTCGACACGGAGAGGACAGCTTGTATGTTTATTACATGCGGCTGGTCTTCTAGTTAACCCACTTGTGGGATATAGTTGTAGAAGTACATTTTATCGTTGTTGATTTTGTCATGTTATTTGTAGCAACTTAAGTTTGAAAACGTCATCGCACGTCAAAACCTAGATTACTGTCATAGATTCACAAGTAAAACAAAAATCATATTTTGCGCTTAATAATATATTTTGTAATTATTAAATCGATGTGAAATCAAGTTTTGTCTCCCATTTCCATAAAATGTTAATGATACATCATTGGCAAAATTCGCCTATTGACGTTATATTCAAGCGTATATATGGTCGATAAATGCTTCCTCCTAAGAATTACCATTTGTTTTTTTTGACAACTATTTACAAAATGACAATGAAGGTATCACTTAGTTAAATGTTGGGACACTGTCCCAGTACCAAGCAGAGCAATAATCCTAATAACAAAAAATGAATGAAAAAAAAAAACGGCTACAAAGAAAATAATAATAAAAAAAAACATTACTAAACACTCTCACATTAAATGTGATTATATAATGAATGCTGTATCTTTGTGTGTATATTTCAAATGAACCGATTAAATATTTCAACAATTCAGCGAAGTTTTTTAAACAATACAAGAGTTGGAGAAAAATTTAATATAAATCCGTTTTAGATATAATCAGCACCATTGAGATGGATGGAGCTTTATTTTTTTAATTGTATTTATTCTTTTTGGACATCATCATTATATAACAGTGTTAACAAAATGTAAAATGCTAAATAAAACTATACAAAATTTTAAATAATTGCACGATGTGCAGTGGCGAGATTATCACTATCAAGTGATTTCTTCCATCTAACCAATACACATTGAGATATACCTTTTTAAAACAAACATACTTAAAATGTATGCAATTGAAACTTGGACGTGGTTGAAGAAGGTCGAGAGTGGAATAAATGCTGTGGAGATGCGTTCACTGAGAAGAATGGTTAGTAAAACGTTGCAGGATAGAGTGAAGATAGAGGATATCAGGAAAAAGAGAGGATGTGAAAAGAGTGCTGAGGGTAGAATGCGTGTATATAAAATAAACCATGGTTTGGCCATGTTGAGCGAATGCAAGATGAAAGAATGACGAAGAGGATGTATTTATCTGAAAGAAGGGGTGTGAGGAAGCGCGGACGGCCAAGATCCACGTGCCTTGAGCACGTGGATCAAATCCTCAAGGTCGGCCGCGTGTTGAGTAAGAGAAATCGGCGTGCATGTATGAGAAACTGGATGAATGTGGACGAAGCGAAAGAAGTTTGTAAGGATATAGATCTATATGGCGTTCCGTTCTCTCTGCCTACCCCTCCTAGGACACGGCGTGAGGGTGAAGATAGATAGATAGATACTTAAAATATATAATACTTTACAAACTTACATAACAAAATAAAAAAACTTAATTCAAAATAATATTTGGTTTTAGATTCATAAGTGGACAGGAATAACCGTGCAAGTGCGTAAATAATGCTAGTAGCTAATGACAATTATAATAATAACACAACAGCCAGGGGATGGATGGAAAGAGATACGTCAGGCTGCGAGTCGTATTTTGTTGATGGTAGAAAATATAATAGTATCTAATAATAACCTAATAATACAATAATGAAAGTACCTACATTAACACGGTATAATAATAGTAGTTCAGAAACTGTAATGAGAGGACAAATGATCATGGTGAAAGGCGAGATGAAAATAAATTAATTATTCTGAAATTTACTTATTAGGTTTAGGTACCACTCTTTTCAGTAACTTGCTGTACACTTTTAACCTTGAATAAACTAACCTTGAATTGCACACGTGCGTGCATGCAAGAGAAAGAGAGAGAGAGTATGGTTGCATCCCCGTGGTGGAAAAGGTCGCCCACCCTATTATGGTGAGCAAATTATTACGATATCTAGAATGAAAAGGTGACTTGTGAGTTGAAAAATAATGCTTGAAGGAGAAAACAACAATAGTCAGCAGTGACATTTTTATAATTTCGTTTATTCAATAACCAGGTGCTTATTTATACTTTAGCTCAGCACCTGATGAGGTGAACTGGGTGTCCCAGAAACCAGTCGTGCGTTGCTTATACTCAATACAAACACTAGAAATATTACATTATTTTAAAGAAATGAGTCTGACATTAAAGTTTCGGACTGCTAATCGAACATGAGGTTCGAACTCTCTCTTTGCAAACTTATCAATTTTTTCGTTTTGCATAATTTACGACAAGAGTACATCGTTAATTGGGGTGAGTTTTAAATCAATCAAATTTCGTCTACCGTGTGTGATCACAAAAAAACTACAAATTCTTAATTTGTCAAAAATATGAAAATTTATAAAAAAAAACGGCGGAACATTTTCAAGAAACAATGACGTCAAAAACTCCGATATCGCTTCATCCCAATAGACCCAAAAAAAACTAAAGGTAAGTTTAAAAATAGAAATTCCAACAGCGGGGCCAAATGTGCTTATATTGCCAAAAAATTTGATATTTGGTTCCATAAAAGTTTGAAACAAAAAAAAACTGAAGCGAAATATGAAGGAAAACAAATAAATGCCTCCTTGAGGAACAAAATATTTCAGTTTCAGTTTAAAAACCTGAAAACTAAAAATTGAACTTCATTTTCAAATAAAATATTTAAAACTTGAATCACTATGTTTATTTGTTACATTAATTTAAATTACGCTATCGCGATTTCAGTGCACTTGCACCATTGACGAGCTTTTCAAGACTGACTTACAAAGATAGAACTATGATAGTAAAATAACAACAACAATAATAATAGACACCTATACATACATACAAAAGACAATGAATCATACAGCTGATGTTGGCGTATTACTGAATATAGATAATAATGGGGATTTATTAGGGGCTATTATTTTATTAATTATATTTACTTTGGAACCCTACCCTAATAAATACCCTAATAAATCCCCATTATTATCTATATTCAGTAATACGCCAACATCAGCTGTATGATTCATTGTCTTTTGTATGTATGTATAGGTGTCTATTATTATTGTTGTTGTTATTTTACTATCATAGTTCTATCTTTGTAAGTCAGTCTTGAAAAGCTCGTCAATGGTGCAAGTGCACTGAAATCGCGATAGCGTAATTTAAATTAATGTAACAAATAAACATAGTGATTCAAGTTTTAAATATTTTATTTGAAAATGTCTCGTAATTGTTACATAGTCAATGCCTCTAAAATAAGTGAAATTGAACTTCATTTTGGAACAAATTCAAACAAACGCCTCGGGCTACAAAACAAAACAGTATATGTACCTAATATTATTAAACTTACTTGTAATAATCACCTATGTTACATAATTTCTAAAAATAATGTTTACCACTTTGTATAAAATGTTGTTTTATCACTTGAATATGATTTTTGATTATTTTCAGTTTTTAAAATACTAAAACAATGTGGTTTATACTGTTGAGGTTAAATTTGATAATTTTATTGAACACAAGAAACAATACAGATATAACAATAAATAGATTATTTTATAAAAAAACTTAAATCTAAACATCCTCCATATAGAGACAAGTCTCGTGTAAATGTGTGATTATATTTGATTTATTATTTTTGATAGGTACATTTTTTAAGTTTTAATAATGGATTTGGTTGGAAGGCATCGCATTTTATCGATAAACTTGTTTTTTGTACATTGCATTCTATAAACGATAATTTTACATTTGAATGTCTTGCAAAAGGCAGATATTCGAAAAATAAATACATTTTACATAGTGGATTCAGCGACGAGGTCTGCTGGCTACTTCACTAGCGTGTTATGCTGTGATGGTATATTAGTATTAAATTTTAATTGATTCACAAATAAATAACACATAATGTCAAGTAAAAATACAGTCTACAAATACAAGTACATTCAGATCATCGTCATCAACTAGTTTTCTTCACGGCAACAAGGTTAGCTGGAAGAGATGGCTTAATCAATAACACCGCTTTCTGGCTTTAATTAATTTTTCTTTGGTCCTGTCTTATATATTTGATGTTGAGACCGTCCGTCTAATAACGTACAATTCTTCACGACAGCATAATAAATATGCCTACCTACCGGATAGCAGAAATTCTCTTATCGACAAAGCTTTAAAATTATTTGACGAATTGCATGTTCATGTTGATATGTTCAAATAATATATATCTAGTGAGTTAAAATTCATGGTACTAGTCTGTAACGAGTTTGTATTTTCTTCTCCATTCCACCCTATTTTCTGCTGGTCTCTTTAATTTTACGTACGTGCCACGGTTCATGTCCTTCTTCATTTGATCTATATAATTATACATTCCGTGTCTCTTGGTTAGCCTCGACCATTTCTGCCTTCGGTCTTGATATTTATTTATTTATTTATTTATTTATTTATTTATTAAATAAACGGCTAATGCCTTACAATTACTTAAATTTTTGTAAGATGCTTACCATTGCACGTGAATGGTAAACGGTATTGAAGCCAAATTGACCAGTATCATTTTCAAAATTTATTATCAAATATCCAGAAATAAACGCAAAACTAAAATAATTTTCCGATATATTGGTGAGTGAGTATCAAAAGTTTCTCTAAAATTATTATCAGTTTAAAACCTAGAATAGAAAATAATATGTAATTTCCATGAAAAGGTATAGTAGACAAAGTCACGTCAGCGCCAGACGCTAACCGCAGCCTTATTCAACTGGCGAATCGTGCTGACCTTAGGGGTCTCTCCGATATCAAACACAATACAATACCATAATAATATTATAATATTACAGGGAATCTGAATGAATAGTGTGGTAACCAAACTCGGTACCGTACGAATAACTGACCTATAACCGCAGAAAACCAACAAAACAATCAGAGATTATAATGATAGTAATAGTTTCAACAAGCCGTTTGCTTTTTCTCATGCTATTAATTTATTTATAAATTCTTAAAGAACAACCAGTCAGCACAGTAAGTACAACAACAATCAGAATTACATAGAACATACATTATGGACCACTAAAGCTTCCCATTATTACCACAGTACAAAATGTCGCCTCTTCAATGTGTGTATCATCCCAATCTTTCTATATGGCTGTGAGCCTTGAAACTTAACCAAGGCTCAAGAGCGGAAGATACTATGCTTTGAAAACAAGTGTCTAAGAAAGATTTTAGATATAAAATGGTATGAACATGTCACACATGATGCTGTGATCCCGGCAGAGATCTGTAATCTCCGCGATACAGGAGAGACGATGGTCCTGGCTGGGTCATGTTTTGAGAATGCCCGATGTTAGTTGGCCAAAAAGAGCACTGTTCTTCCGTCCGCAAGGGTGTCCCTCTTTCACAATACACCGTTCCTATGACAACGACATCGGAGTGCAGAGAATGTCGTAGGAAGAGGTGATGCGATTGGCAAAGAGACGCTCTGAATGGAGGAGGCTGGTTTCTGCCCTGTGATCCCGAGAAAAGCGTCGAGGGCGATGATGATGATAAAAATTTAACACGACTAACACATAACAAACATAAATTAAACCAATTATAATAACAATAATAAAAGTTTTTTTTAAATTAATAATAAGAAAAATGTCAATCATTTGAAAGCAGACACAGTAGAATGTACAAGAGGCGAAGCAGAAATACGTATTATAAAAAATAAAATATATAAAAGGCATAAATATCGGCTTAAATGAAGATGTTTAAATAATAAAGAGATAATAATTAGTATAATTATGTTTAGGTTTAGATAAAATATAAAATAAATTATAAAAAAATAGTAAAAATACATTACTATGTTATGATGATAAAAGTATTTGAATAGAGACGAATGCCACTATTAAAATAATTTCTCGTGTCCGTCGTCCAGACTAAAAATATAGGGAATTAAATACAACACTTTAGAATCAGCAAGAACAGAATGTTTGCGGAACCACATTAGATTTAACAACTGTTTTTGTTATTGAATAAACAAATTGGGCCATTTTTTTAAAAGAATATCCACTATAAATAAACGTAATGTCAAAGAAGTTTTAGTCTTAAACTGACCAGATAAGAATGAAATTTAAAATATTAATTTAATAATTCAAGCAATCGACTTATAATGAATGGGTAATTCATATTTTCATTGATATGAAAAACAGTATTTAGTAGTTCCTAAGTTTTCTTGTCTTGGCAATTATTTCATACCTACCTAGTAATAATATAAGGAAGAGAAAATTAAATAAAATAACACTGAGTTACGTACCCTTGACCTTTCGGGAAGTAGGTAATATAAACTTCCGCAATACGCACAAGTATGTAATATATCTATAAAAATATTGTTTCGGGCGTTTTGTTGGAAGAACTGCCCATTTAATATCCGGTTCCTTTCATACTACTTTTAGCGATGTTTATTTGAATATTACTGTGTACCTCTGTACAATGTAGATTCCTTTTCTTTTTGTACAGAAATTAGAATAGCTCAACCTTTCCATGCATTTTTGTAAATACTCTGTAAGAAATATTTATTGTCTTTTAACTCAGTATCCGACCCCTCGCCCTTTCTTTTAGTTCCGTTTGATTAATCAAAAAATAATAAAATTCTGAAATAATGTACAACATTTATAAACCATTGATTAAAGCGACGCTGTAAATAGGAGAACGGTATAGTTCCCTGGCGCCATTTAGTCTTTCGGGTTGACAATCAACGATATATTGTCATTAGTCACGAGCACAATTATGAAGACGGTTGCTCTTAAGTGACATGTATGATGAACAGATGTCGAATATAGTGGTTTAAAACAGAAATTGGTGACTGTAGCTTGGGTAAAATGCTCTTTAACCAGCCTAAGCCGATTCGTTAGCATCAAAACGTCTTTCCCTTCTTTTCCTACTTATGGCAATTTGCATAATCTGTTGATTCTGCAGATGAGGTGTCTATTAAATAATATTTTTAATATTAATAATAATTATAAAAGTATTTCATCAGAATCATAAACATACGGCTCAACAGCGGGGGTCTTTAATGATGAGGACTGCAAAAATTGTATTATATACACTTTAATTCTTACTTTTTCTAAGACTCCTTTCTAAAAAAATACGCGAGTTCTACATTGCCGTAAGGACTGCGAAGTGGGTTATGTTGGTAACTAAAGAGGGTAAATGTTACAACAATGACCGTTAATCTTATTCCTATCAATATTATTATCGGTACAAAAGCAACCCTTTAGTTTATAGGGCACGTACAACGTAGGGGTAGTAATAGTTGGGGAAAAAATCTATTGAATTAAGTAGCTACTTACGGTATTGGATAATCCGCACACAACGACCCACTGTATTTATTAATCCACCCCGAGATAAGCTCCAGACCCCATTCGAAAGCTCTGCAAAGGTGCTGTGGTAGTAATAAGTTTCCAATAGGGATGTTATCGGAAAAACGTGGTATTATTGAGTTTTTTTCACAATGATTCTGGATTGATTTAAAATATACCAAGTCAGAGAACTTAACATTATCGAAATAAATAACCTTATCGAAAAAGCGTAGTTTTATTGTTTCCGCGCTGAACTGTTTGAGTCATTGTAAAGACGAATGAAGTTTTATTTATGTTTAAAAGTTTATACTTTATTTTCATAATAATATCAAAACTAGAAAATGAGGTAAGATAAAAAAACAAAGGACAGAAAACAATAAATTAATTGGATTTTCATTTCAATTATCTGTTTTATGTAATGGGCTATGCTAATATTCTTCAATACTGGGTAAATTGTACAACGCGAAGTGGTTAAGCCAGCCTAAGCCAATTCGTAGGCGTCAAAACACCTAATACTCTCTTCTCAATCATGCAAGTGATGCATACCTTGCGATTGAACCATACCTATTGTAATATATATATTATTATATCAAATTGTCCAACAGCTGAAAAAATTACAAAAATGTAACCACTTTCCGGGTCTGAGGATCTTCTTACAAAAGATGTAACGTAAATTTCTCACATAAAATTCAAAAACAAATATTTTGAATAGAGAAAAAACGTACTTTTTTATTTACAATCTAACTTCTGAAGCGGTTCAATTTCTCCCACGTCCAATAATCATAAACGTCATCTGAAAGGTGGCAATAGAAAATGCTTTTCACATAAGATGAGAACTGCATTGAATAAAAAAGTAGGTATTAAGTTATAAGAAAATATTCCCAGAGTTTCAATTAATTTCGATGATTCTCTCAATCTCCCTATTTCTGAAACATCGTTTATGAAAACGGATACAAGTAATACCCTCATTCTCTTATCTACAAAGAAACAGGAACCATAGAAAGGACAGGACAATGCTCCTAGGAAGCTTAACCTAATATTAGTATCTACTGAACAGGTGTCCATACTACAGCGCCTATACGATTTAGAATAGTAATTTTGTAGGTCCAAAGGCAATGTTGATTTTATAATAATATAATTATACGTTATTTAATAGTATGTGATGAGGGATTTCTTCAATAATTTTATGTATGGAATAGTATTAATCGTTTCATATTAAAAAAAATTCTAAAACAAAAGGAGTTTCTCTAAATGTATCCATCATAATGAAAAAAAGTTGAACTTGCAAAATGTTTTAGTATGTAGTTATACAATGTGTCAAACGTCACACAATGTATTTGTTTTTTATTACAAATATTCTTTATTTTCAAGTGTAACTTTGTGGAAATGCATTATAAAAGATAATATTTAAATTACATCAAACACTGTTTAGAACGTTTTCAACTACAATGTAGTCATCATCAGTTGTTTTTTTTTTCTCTATTTGTTTGATGTTTACTTCTATTGTTTTTACACCAAATAATATCTTAACTCGATCGACATCGTGGCTGCGCAATATACGAGATTGGACTGAAATGAAAGTTGTGGAGGAGTTTTTCCAGACAGCGTAGGACAGAGAAGCATATGACAGAGTGATCGCCAACGTCGAGGGGACCTAACAGGGCACCTACAGAAGAAGAATATCTTAGTGAGTTTAAATGCTAAAATAAAAAATTATGTTTATGTTTGATTCTATGTCAACTACTCGTATAAGAATTTATATTATTGTATTTGTATTGTGATTTAATTTTATACCATATATGAAAAAGACATTGTACCGTTTACCATCATTACGTATTTGATGACCAATTCAGTGACGTGGTATGACAATCATTACTAATGTCTCATTTTATGTAGAATAAAATGGATGATATGTTCGTTTAAAAGAAGAAATTCACCTACTGGCTACCCCTATTGTTAGACATATCGTGGTGGTAAAAATAAATAAAAAATACACATTTCTAGCTTTCACCCTTTCAAGATGGTACTTAAAGTATAACTTAAATTTCTACGAATAAATAAAATAAGCCGTCAAAAAGTTTCGGAGCATATGGTAAAATATAAAATATATATATAATAATTTCTTTCAAATAATTTAGACCCAGAGCCATATATCAAGATGGCACCATCTGGTGACAATCTAACGACATATAAGTACATTTTCATGGAAGATTTGAGTCGTTGGTCGTTCCGAATATGGGCCATTGAATCAATTCAAATAGGCTTCGATGACAAATCGTTTTACATACCTACACACGCAGAATAATGCTGGAATTGCTCCATTACCGAGTTCCTTTCACGAGCGATTTGTTGTGAACAAGGTATTGCATGTATCGAATATACTAAACTACACTATACTATACCCTTATGCCGTATTTCAAGTAGGGTAGGCAGAAAGGACGAAACGCTACACAGCTCTATCCCTACATACTTCTTTCGCTTCTTTAAAGTTTAAACAAATATTTACGAAAGCCGATTTACACAACAAGCAAACGTGTTTGTTGATTTGTTGTTTGTTGAATTTGATCCATTTGATCAAGCTTTTGGACGACCGCGATTTTTCACACCCCCTTTTTCAAATAAGTACATTCTTGAATCATCCACCCATTCCACATGTCCAAACCATCGCATATTATATTTGCATATTATTTGCTGGAGACTATGTTACTACTGTTAATATATCTGAATATAATTATGAAAATAATCAAAAATTTACAGAAATGAGATTAAACATTAAATGTATGCATCAAATAAATTCAAAAATCTATTTTATTAAATACTTGTAATACTGTTAGAAAGTTTTTAAACACAGATTTTCAGGAACAATGCTGGTGTTTTCAAACCGCGTTTTGAGCCTAATATTGTGATAACCTGTATATCTGAATAGTTGAATTTCGGCATTAGACTATTAAGTTTTTGTGTGATCATGGCTGATTATAATATGGAGACTTATCTGGTTATATAATGCTGAAAAGTGTGGATGGCAATTCTGCCGCCGCATTTAGAAAAATATGCACAAAAAAACTACACAATAAAACAAAACATAATATTCGGATTGATATTTTTTATCTATTTGATAATGAATTGAATTTCTATGTACCGTCAAACCTACATAATCCTATAACTTGGGTTGCAAGTAGGCTAAAACTACATATAATAACTCCACAGGTCATCTTGCCATGACATAACACATTCAATTAACACAAGTTCGAATTCTGCCTTTGGCCACAAGATGAAATAATAATAATATATTAAATTATAATTAATAAAATTATTGTCATTCACCTCGACATACTTGCATCGCATTACTTTCATTCCGGTTATCTCATTATTTATTTATTTATTCATGATAATATACAACATTATATGGTATAAAATACAGGCATAGCACATAATAATAAAATGTACAAATATTTAAAAGGCCTCTTTTATGGAATATAAAAACAAATATCTTTTGTTTTTTAGTCTCCCGCTGCTTCACAAGGACGCACACATTTCATTTTTCTTAAATTTATTTTTGGACGACTCACAATCGCTCTTTAAATCGTGGATTTATCGCTAATTTTGGGCCATTATTCTCCGCCAATAATATTATTGACTTGACGTATTTTTTGTTGTTTTTTTTTTCTTCGATTTTAAATACTAACTTACCCGTCTTTGGACAGGTTATATTGGATGGAAATAGCGCAAAACATCGCTACATTCGTACATTAAAAATAAATTATCAATTTGTTGATTGATGATGAGAACATGGAAAATAGTTGAAAACAACTCAAAATGTCACGTTATGTCCAAATTGAATAATACCTAATGTGTATTTTTGATCCGTATTAGATTTTTTATCTGAATTGACCAATCGAAGGAACTTTTCATCCGAGTTTTTTCCTTGACTTACCTGAAACAAATAGAAAAACAAATTGTCAGAAAAGATGAATAGCTTTTTTTTAACAAATTTAAAATGACAAAATAATATTTGAAGAGCAATTTGAAAAACATTTTTATAAATAAATTAAACTATAGTTAAAAAAAATACATAAAAGAAAAAATAAGTGTGTGGTTTGGTAAAGAAACTAGAAAAATCAATTTAATGTCAATAAAGCCCAAAAACTTCTTAGATTTTGAGTTATATCTATATTAACGTTAAATTTTGCGCTATTTGTCATACAAATTTCATATTTATTGACTATTTTTTGGACAATGCAATCCAAATTGATCACGAAAAATGTTTCTGCATACTCAATAATTAAAAAATTACAATATAGGATTTGCCCACCCTTAAGTTTCAAAGAATTGGGTAACGATTTTTTTTTTTTTGCGGTTTTTCGGAACTCAACTCGAAGAATATTCCTACACACTTCTACATCATCATCTCTATCGGTTCCTCAATTCTGAGGATCATGCCTCGTTCTGTAAACCATCCGTTTTCCCCTCGAGCGATTCTCCACCGAGTGCAGAGCCCCATGCAGTAAGTTTTGTGTGGCATCACCCTCAACTAGGGTAGCCAGCAAAAAAAAAAGCTTATTATAAACATACAAGCTGTCTTCTCCTTGCCAATAAATATTAAGACATTCAGGATGAAGGGTGACATACCTCATCGCTGAACTCAAGAAACGCGATGTTTTACGAATATTTGCCTTTTACAGGAAACTCAGAAACTTGCAGAAAAGAGTGAAAAAAAACCTATCAACTTCTACATAACGTATTTTGTAATTTGATGCTAAAATAAATATTAAATGAGGAAAATAATGAAAAACGCAACAATTTTATTTCTATGTGTTATTATGTTTACTATACAGTCAGAGAATGACCTCACAATGAAATATGATATCCCCGAAAGCGGCCTTGGAACACTGTTCATCTGCAAACCTGATTATATAGCAGAACCAGTAACAGACTATACATATATACTACACAACATCAGCAGTCAGCAAAGTGCCACCAACCTTCAATAAATATCAACAGTTACCAATGGATAAAACGAATACAAAGTGCATTTTTTTATGTAATGATACAAGCAAAATTAACTCATTGAAAAATGTATCAATTAAATGCATCAAAATTATCATTTCCGCCATGAAACTATTCATCTAGGTTATTCCGTAAATTGAAAAAAGTTATAATTGAATTTATTTTCTATTGATTGACTCAAAAACCATAACTGACGTTTTCGTTTGACTATTTATTATTAGAATAACAGGCTCATTTGACTATTTTTCATTTCTTTGACTAATCATTGCAAATACAATTATTTATTTGTGCCTTTAAATTAAGTTTTATTCAGGAATACTTAAATAAATTATTTTGAATTATTATAAACTAAAAACACTGTAGGTATATACCACTAGAACAATTTTATTTAAAAAATTAAAACGTTTTCAGTTGTCTAATGCAACCATCTTCAGTAAAGATAACACTTATACTAAAATTTAAAATCAAAGATACATATTTACAATGATATGATAAAGGTGGGGATATGTTGTTATGGTGAAAGGGGTGGGGGGAGTGGGGGTGCCATCAGGGGTGGGTTCAGGAGAGTTAGTAATGGAGATGATTTATTTACATCAAATTATGTGCATGCTGCTACAAGATGTATTTTTATCTTCATCTGTCAAAAAAAGGAGCTACAAGTAAAAGTATTTGACGAAACACAAGTGGTTGAAGTCTGTTTAAGACAAAAAGATGAGGGAATATAGGAGGGAGGCCTTGTTCCAACACTGAACACAAAATTATTGACAATCAGTGTTACTGCTAGTCACTCAATTGTTGGATGATGATTATGATGATTTTGGATGATTTTCTTTCGACGCCGTTTAACAGTTCCTAGACCGTCTCAAGGGCGACAGTGAAGAGTTCAGTTTTTAATTTGCTTCTGAAGCTGGTGACAGTCTGACTATCTCTCAATGGCACCGGTCGACGATTCCACATAACCGGCCCAACAACACCAAAGGCCCTCTCATAGAAGTTAGATTTAATAGCTCTATTGGGCTCAGAAAGTATATTCACGGCCAGTTCCGAAGAGCGCAGAGGTCTTCTAGTAGTCGAGTCAAGGGGACAAAGCTCTGTGAGGCACAATGTTGTGTTCATATATATTTTTCTTTAATTTAACGTGTCACATAAAGTAAAGTTTGTGATTTTTTTCTGAACATACTATGACAAAGATAATCATATCGAAATATTACGTAGATGCATAATTATTTCCGATATTGGCTGCAAATACGTATTGTTCACGATAAACGTAATAGTAGGTAACTAATAATGGTCAGGTTATGCGTCGTACTATAAATGTGATCAGAATAAAACTAGACTAGACCGGTTGTAGATGGTAATATTATTAATATGTTTTAGTAGTAGTTACACGTTCCTAGCAGCTAAAGACAATTCATACATACCATAACTACCTGTGCGTAGTTGGTTGAACATTGCCTTTTACGATAGAAATGCAGTTCTCATTATATACCTACTCCGAGCCATATAATGGTCATCATCATCATCATCATCGCCCTCAACGCTCCTCTCGGGAGCACAGGGCAGAAACCAGCCTCCTCCATTCAGAGCGTCTCTGTGCCAATTGCGTCACCTCTTTCCACGACATTCCTTGCGCTCTGATATCGTTGTCATAGGAACGGTGTATTGTGAAAGAGGTACGCCCGGGCCGACGGAACCCCTGCGAACGAAAGAACAGTGCTCTTTTTGGCCAACTATGATTAGGCATTCTCAAAACATGTCCCAGCCAGGACCATCGTCTCTCCTGTATAACGGAGATCAGGTCTCTGCTGGGTGCGCCGGCGCACAGAATCATTTGTAACATGTTCATACCATTTGACATCCAAAATCCTTCTAAGACACTTGTTTTCAAAGCTTAGTATCTTCCGCTCTTGAGCAGCCATAGAGAAGGATTGGGATGGTAGTATGCTGCTAATATCTCTGCAATATCTTTTTTCCAACGAGCTTTCTTCTTCGTTCTGTGAACATTAGCGATTAAGTCGCCCTCTGTACATTTAATAACTGATATTTTTGTGATACTATGTATTGATTTGAAATTATGTAACCAATGTACAGTGAACAATAAAAGAAATAAGCTTACAAATTAGCTCTAGGCCAGCAGAGGTGATCGCTTTCGATGTCTATGAACAAAGTTCACCAATTCCACCATTCTCACTGTCATCTGCGAGTTGTGTCCAAATCCAGTTGAAAAATCATAAAATTACTAAATATTCTCAACATTCAACTAATAAACAAACATAACTATATGCATCTAAGTAGTTTGCACTGAATATTGATTACATTATTTTATAATCTGCAATATTAACATCAATTTCTAAAGTTTGTTATATGTATGTATATGTATTTTAAGTTTGTTATACTTTTGTATTGTTTTTCTTCTTGTGTTTATACGCTAAATTGTATGGAGTGTAGAGAAATTATAATATGTATTGGTGGAAATTGTATTAGTATTAAAGTATTTAATTTTGTTATTAAAAAAGCAACAGGCGTTTATAGTTTAGTAAATAAATAAATAAACATTATGTAACCTAAAATTTCATAGTTAAACGTTTGTTTAGAACAGTTAGACTAGCAAAATAACAGAAAACGACGTGTCCAACTCGAAAAAGCACATTTACTTTAAATGGAAATGGCTTGTAAGCTAATCGTGTACCTACCAAGAAGGACGTTGATAGTAATAAAATTCGTAATAATTAATATTAAATTGTAAGATGTTAATTAATTTTTAAGGGCGGAAGACGCATATTAGAACGAGATTCAGTTTAACTTTGGAAGAGAGTATAATAATATATAAATTTCAACAGGAGGTCCGTAGAATAGAGATGTTATGAGTTTCCATACAAAGTTTTAACCGCAGCAGTGGTAACAATTTGACCTTAATTTTATAGGAACTAAATAGTTTCTAAAAGTTAATCCTCCGAATATTATTACCTACCAGATACCGGATTATATCCAAACGCATATTTGCATAATATCTTGCATATTTTAGTAAGATTATTACATTATTTTTTTGTAATCAAATTATATAATAATACTAAAAAAATACCATAATTTATGTGAATATGCCTGAACAAAGGCATTGAATGTCAAAATGTAACTTTAATAAAGTGTTAGTAAAACCCAAAACCGTATTTTCAATGTATTTCATTTACATAAAAACACTGCAATAATTGTCAAATAAAATTCAAAAATGTGTGTTGCCTTTGACAACAACAATTTTGATGAAAAATTGTTGACTTTGCATGTTTTTATTACTTTTGAGAGATTTATATCTGAAAAAAATTCGAACCAAATTTATATGAAAAATAATAGAATTTCAAACATTAATAACCACATTCCCTTCACCATGTCATAAACTCTAAAGATCTCAATTTTCTTCTTCTTCTTACTCGTTTGTTAGAGACACTGAAGTCTATTCACGCAGAAAGATCCTCTTGCGATATGGAGAGCCAACTGTCCTTCCATCGTTTTGGGGGTTTTTCTGGTGGACGCCATCTCTCAGGTAGTCCATGTAGGACAATATTTGGGTATCTAGCACTGTTTATTTTTTGGACGTGTTCGTGTATGAATATCATCGCCGTTGTCGTCCCCATCTAACAACATTTTGAACCTCGCATTGCAGTTATTCTGACAAGGTCTCGTAGGTTTTTTTCTGACAATATCTGACAAATTTCGGATCCAAATCAACATCCATAATGAAAACGCGGTATTTAAAAAGTATATTTTCGTAATGTCACCTAAATTTCAATTAAATATGTCACATTTACCCTGCAAATTTATAGTGCATTTACTAGCTAGTATAAAAACTTACTCACGTTCTCCGTAATATTTGTATGCAATAATAGGTAGTTTTTACATTATTATCATTCATGTGCATATTATCTTGCATTCTTAAAGCATCTTTACGCATACCACTAGATATTTGACTTCATGCATATTCTTATCTCGCATATTGTCATGCATATTTAAAGCCTTTTTATTGCTAGTCAACTTTTGCAGCGCAACAATATAACTACTATTATGACTCTCTCGGGAGGTAATCAAAATTTTACGCACCCCCTTCCTTTTAGAATAAGGACGACCATAGTAGAAGTTTTAACACATAGTTAAAATTTTATTCGTAATAATCGCGTGTTTCTCTAATTGGGGTAAACAGATAAACACGATAGTGTGTAGTAAAATACGAGTAGGTTAAATATGCCAGTGACTTCGAAAATATTAAAATATAATATTCTTCTCCCCAAAGCACGAGCTACGCTCAATTTTGGGGAGTAATTGTATTAGGAAAAAAAATGTATTATTTTATTGTTCAATTATTGTAAATGATATTATTGTGTTTAATAAACTATTATTATTATTATAAATTGGAGCCCAACTCCATTTCGGAATATTGCCTATTACATAGTTTTATATTTTAATTGTACATCAATCTTTAACAGTTCGAAGAATTCGAAGCAGGAAGCAGATCTTATTTCACAATTTAGAATCCTGATGTTTGTCCCTCAGGCCAACAAAGATAATATTTGAAATCATAGCAGAATATTTGGTCTTAGATGACGTATTGCATTGAACAACAAAATATTTTTTATCTAGAAGACTTTATGTATTGTAGATTTACTATGTTCTTAGATCCTGTATTTTAAAAATGTTATGTAAATTAATTTTGAAAACAACTAAAAAGTAAAGAACCAAAAGACAATCAAGGGATTACTTACTGCTGGCCTTCATCTCTCTACTGCTGGATATAAGCCCCTTCTGATCTTATACATTTGCCACGGTCTTGAACAACACGAAACCACTTTTTTCGCACAACTTGTAGGTTTAACAATGTGATCCCTCCATCTTTTTTAAGATCTTTCTAAATTTATTTTACTCTCCCATAGTCTCCACTTCAAGATCCTAGGTATCTAGGAACTATATGACCAGCTCCTTATCACTTAAGCTTGTAAAATTTATCAATAAATTATTTATTTATTATTATTATTATTTGGATGATTTGTAAAGCGCCGTTTTGTGAAAAAAAAAATCCACCTCAAGGGCGCTCTTTGCTAACTAAGGTTGTGCCTGGATTATTCCGTGAGATTTCTTGAATAGATAAGTCTTCAGTTGGTTCTTGAAACGAGATATGTCCTGCGTTTCTCTGATCATTTGTGGAAGCCTGTTCTGGACTACAGGTGCAGATATTGCAAAAGCACGCTCCACGACCCACGTACACTGGTTTCGATACAGTACAGAGGCCTGAGTCAACAACACACTTTCGTCTCACGTTCCCGCTCCGCTAGCGTTCGGGTGCAGACGATGGTGCGCCAAAGTGTTAATTTTCGTAACTATTGTGTATCTTAGCAACGAAATTGACACTTGCTTGCAACATCGTCTGCACCCGAACGCTAACGGAGCGGGAACGTGAGACGAAAGTGTGTTGTTGACTCAGGCCTCTGGTCCATATCCACAAAGACAATTTATCATTTAATTAATATTATCAACAAAACCATTGATTAATAATATAAAACGAACTTGAGACGAACTAAATTCCAATTGACTTAAATCTTCAGAATTATAATGAAAGACTGAATTTCTCTTTGCATTAGAAGTTGAAACACTGCAAGACCTGTTCAGACGTCGGAAGTAATGAATTACCTATTTAATAAATAATTGTAATCATATTACTGTTTATTATTTCTAGTTTAATATTTTGTACAATAAAGTGGATTATTGTTATATTCCGCAACGAAAGTACGAACATTGATTCACCAAAAGTTCAGATGTCGGGAGACTTCAATTTATTCGATTAAATTTCTAGACTGACAAATTTGTCCACACACGGTAGCATGGTGGATAAACAATTTTAGAGACTAAAATACTCCGTACGCTGTGATAGAATCAGTTAGAAATACTATACCATCACAACATATCCCACCAGCGGAGTAGATAGCGAACTAACTGCACATGGGAAACAAATAGATTGTCCTCTCCGTGCTAGTAAAAAAGTCAAGATTTTGGGGTGGTTGACATGCCTCATCGCTGAATTGGAGTTGTTGATCGTCATACTCAAGAGGCATTTCGAAAACCTGCCTTTCAAAGGACACTTGAAATCTTACAATAAAGATTACAAGACCAATTCTTTATCGCGGTCTCCCAGGGACTTTTTCAGTTAAAAATTATGTTTCCCCCCCTCTTGTATCCAAAAACCTTGCCAACCTCGACTTCTAGATGTAGTCCATTGTGGGATTTAGTCCTTAGATGTCTTCCCACAAACCTAAAACCTGAAATAAATTCAAAATTTTGTGTGGGATAGTTCCTTTGATCTGTTCTTGGCCAGGAAGGGTTGAATTCATGTAAGAGTACCCCGCTCATAGGTAAATGATTACCAACACATCCTTCAGTAATGAGTATGCTACACACCCCACAAAATGCACCAGCCAATCACGGTGATGCTACTCGGTTACAAATACAATCACGTGTTCTGTAATACACATTACCTGTGACTGTGTGCGTAGCGGTGCTAGGGCACTTTAAAAAAAATCAAGTCTAACGTGTGAGCTAATTGTTTTGACTCTTGTTAAAAATGATGGTAAAAAATGGTGATTAAACAAAAATGATAAACAAAAACACATGGCAAAACAAATCACACTATCAAATAACATAGCAATTCGAGTTCGTCGGTAGCCTGGAGGTAGAGTTACGGCCTTATGAACATGAGGTCCGGGGTTCGATCCCAGGTGCCGGCAAACTTCCCTTTCACGACACAAGCTTTTAGCTTACTAAGAAAGGTGTATAAGGTTGTATTTCGGTTTATAACAAAACCCAGATATATCTTTTATATAAAAAAAATAATAATAAAAAAAAATAGCTAACTATTTAAAATCTTAGTTCGACACTTTTGTCCAAAATTAATGGACATCGGACATCGTGGTACCTACCACACTGCACGTGGGTTTTAATGAAAGACAACGCGGTCTATTATTATAAACGTTATATTATAATATTAATTTCATGTTTAGCGTTTAAACCTGACATTTCTAAAACAAATTATCAAGTAGACCGAGATTATAAAACGCTGATTATTTTTATAACGCTACTGGCGACATGAAGACGCTTAATATAAGACCGTCCATAGTAGCTCAAAATTATCATAACACTACAAGAGTCCCCCCCCTATATTACCACAGTATGAAAAAATTCAAATTTTTCAATGGAGATTTAAAAAACATAACATAACATGTATAGAAAATTCACACAGACCGAGCTAGTCCCAAACTAAGATATGAATCTTGTATTATGGGTACTAATTTATAAAATAAAAATAAAAATAAACACGACGATACACATATACAATGCACTAAACACATATACATGTAACACCCAGACCCAGGATAATCTGAAAAAGGTCATTCTTCATTTTGCCCTGGCCGGGAATCGAACCCGGGACCTCGTGACTCAAAGGCAAGTGCGTAAGCCTCCACGCTACACCGGTCGTCTTGACATGACATGTTACATTATGTTTATTGATAATTGCTGACAAATACTTTATCGTAATTTCTTCAAAAATAAAGAAACAAATAATACATCGATCCCATTCTTCAGTTTTCGTTTTAGTGCTGGATAAACCTATTGAAGTTTTTCCATACTTTTCTACAAAATATCTCCCTCAAGGTTCACTCAAACTAATTCCCCTCCTATCAGCGACAGAGATAATTAATTAATTTGTCAATCTACCATGCCGATTTTTTTTATCTATTTGTATTACCTCTGTATTGTAATAACTGTATGTTTGCGTAAACTATAAAATAAAACTATAAAAAAACTATCACGATACATTCCACAAGTGAAAATGTAAATAATCTGACTACATGTAGTAAACATGCATATTGTCTTCTCCGTGCCAAAAAAAGAAAATGAAACATTCAGGAATGGTACACCTTATCGCTGAATGAAGATAATTTTAGAAGCTAATCTTTTCTGGTGACAGGCCATTTCTCTTTCCTAATCAGATCCATAGTTTCACAATACCATTTTAGCTTCGCTACAATACTATGGACTAAATAATACGTAAATACATTAATGATTATACACGCAAACAAACTGAAGCATTAATTAAAATTAATACGATTTCGGCGTAACCAACAGCACTTTAATTATTAATGATAATAATACAGATTAGTAACGTAATTAATTGCACAATTAAAATTTTAAATAGACTTGTAAAGAATACATTAATAACAACACTCTATAAATAATAATAATAAATAATTATATTTAAAGCGGAAAATGTCGTAGGCTTCCCGAGTAAACCTAATTTAAATAATTTAGATAACGGATTATGATATTATTTATAAATAATATAGAAAAATGGGTTACTTTATTTTATAGTAGGAGTAAAGATTAAAATAATAACATTTTAAATGGCGTAAGAGGTCATGGATAATTATAATACTTAGACTACATAAAAAAAAACTTTTAATTAAATATTTAAAGATTAAGTAGTAGAAGACAGGATTTGGAGTGGCTAGAAGTTCTGGATACAGAGATAGATAGGGACCTCTGGAAGTAATGTCTTGGCGTTTTGCAACGCGAGTCAATTATGATGAAGAGAAAAAGACGGTGCATTGAAAATATTTTCAAGACAAGTATAAAGATATTTTTTACAGTAAGATATATCTTTTAAGATATCTTTACGAAAAATATTAAGGATTAGTCATATAAGTATAAAAGTATAATAGATTGTCATAGCAATTGTTTATTTCAACTTTAAAATTACTACAGAACGAGTTCAAAATGAACAAAACTATTTACAAATGTATACCTATTTAGTATACAACTTCCTTTGAATGTCCGCACAGAGCGTGTGATCTTTTAAAAAGTAACTTATGTAATGATTCTTATCCCTCAATCCCATCATGGCATTTCCCACAATTCGTCCCTCATCTGACTAACTGTCGTAACTGGTAAAATGTAAATTGTTCAGGAGAGCATTTTTAGTGTTTTGGCGTGCATAGTTTCGTCTCTCCCAGCTAAACGAAAGAGTCTAAATGTATTTTATTATTTTATTTGTATTTTTATGAATCTCTGAATTATTTTTGTGATAATTAAATTTCCATAAGTATATTGGATTTATTTTTATGCACCGTCAAAGTAGATAGGACCCTTTGTGAGACTTTTTTCCCATGGCCATATTTAGTTATGCTCAGATAGGACTTAACTATTTTAAGAGTCAAAGGTGAAAATAAAACGATTTTATAATTTAAGAAAGTATATTAATTAACAAGAGTGTTTACACTGTAATAAGAGCAGTTTTATGGGAAATAAAATGATAGTAAATCACTAAAAAATAAATTATTATGCAGATTATGGTGTTCGAGAATTCTCATCCTCATCATCAGATGTTAATAAATAAAATTTCGTGATTATTTTCAAAACAACGAATTTAGTGATGGAGGGACTTATAAAACTCAGCGTGCTTGAGTAATCTTATCATCGGTGTATCGCCAGTAGTCAAAGACATCGAGTCAGCAGATTTTGCCTGGGAAATTTTAGATGGAGTGGATTTGAGTTGAGAAATCTCGTTATGCAATATTATGTTAAATACTTGTCGTTTCAAGTATATTGAACGATAATTTGTTTCGCCATCACTAGTTTTAAAAGAAAACTTAGTAAGACTGTGTTTTTCTACTGAAAATTACGTCATCTCCGTTCAGTTTACATTTAGCCCTGTGTCGTCATTCGAAGGGAAAGAAGACGTAGCTCAATGGATAATTTCTTAAAATCCAAAAAATCTGAACAGTTGAGGGGTGTAACGATGTAAGGTTTGTTTCTACCTGCTAATTTGAAAACAGGAAGTAATTGACTAGGAACAAAGATATTACCACTTTTCTTAAGCGCATAGTTAATAGCACTGTGTACCGAATCGCCTTCACTTTGTCCGTGACATGGAACAGATACGTTATTTTATTTCATTATTATTTCTTGAATTATTTATAAAGTAAATTAAGGTAGAAGCGATTATTGAATTTTTGTTTTAACCGCAACAGCAGTCGGCAAATAAATATACTTTTTATAACATTTTTCATCATACGAGTACATATTCAGAAAAGAAAAAACGCAGATTAAATTTTAGAGGAACCCTTCTTGCTTGCACCTTCATGCCACGTATAACGATAGCACTCACCAGAAGGTATATCGTATATTGTGAAGTTATATACTAATAAACGTCTTTTATAGAAAACTGCCCTTACATTGCTGATTGGTAAGTTGATAACTTGCTGCATATCAAACGTAGCACACTGTGTTATAGAATCTTGCTGAGCTTTTGTTTTGCCAACCATTCTAGCAGGACGAACAAGTATTTTTTTTCATTTTCATGCTTAAGATATTGATTTTTCAATTTAGTTTTAACATCTTCTGAGCTTTCGCAATATGTCGTTTACAAGCTACACTGATCCTTTTTCGGTAGATGGAAAGACAGGTTTTTTTTTTATATTAAAACTCTTCTGTATGATACAAAACCTAGTTTTTCAGTATTGTTTTTCAAAGTATCCAGAAACATAGCGTACATGTTTCTCAATGTCAAGTCACTATGCAAGTATTTTCATGTCGTCTTTTCACGACAATAGTGAGACTCAACTTTTGGAAATCTCTCAATTTGTTCCTCAATATTGCGACTCATTCTCAGATCAATGTAAAAAGCTTTTCGATCGCCTCGATTTTCTTTATCTAAAATCCTCGCCGAAGTAACTATCGATAGCTGTTTCAACCGTTTTTTTTCCAACACTTATGTATTTTAAAAAAATGCCCGGCATATCTGATGTCCGTCTAGCAGATGATGATAATAAATTGTAAAATTTCTTCAAGACTCCGAAAATGTTCTCAAATTATTTCGGGAGTATATTCGTTGAAAAGAAAACATTGACGAGATGCTGCCTAACAAATTTCAATGTTTCACGCAGGTTTTAGTATTCACTATGCAACAATATTTTTGGATACTTGGGTCATATACTCCATTCTGTGATCTTTTAGTTGTTTATTTTTATTTATTTTTATTGACCTTAGAAGATTTTTTTCTTAGTATTTCCCTCAGTGAGCCGTCAACTTCAAAATCTTGTGGCTGCACTTCGTAAATATTTGACATATTAATTCTTTCAGTACTTAAATTATGATCGGGATATTGAGAATTTCTACTAAAATGATTCCAACAAAGAAAAATACTATCCTATGTGAAAATAAATAAAAAGTTATTCCCAGTTAATGTCTATACTAAGTATCGTATTTTAAGATAGGACCTACATTGGATATGTTTTTCATTTATAAAAAATCACACTAACTGTAGTATCTGCACTTACGTCCGTTAGTAAGATATTATTTTGATTAATTCGTAGATACGACAACAAATCAGAAAGCTGTTCCAGGATAATGGCAGCAGCTACAGCTGTGATCTTCGGTGAGAACATGCGTATCAAATCACAATACATGGTGGCGGTCATAACTCAATTTTGCCAAAAAAGTCAGTTACGACAGTTAGTCAGACGAGGGACGAATTGAGGTAGCTAGCCGACCAACTGCTTATAATTTTTTTTTTAAAGATATATCTGGGTTTTTTTATAAACCCAAATACAACCTTATACACCTTTCACAGTAAGCTAATAAAAGCTTGTGTCGTGAAATGGGAGTTTACCGGCATCTGGTATCGAACCACGGACCGCTTGTTCACGAGACCGAGGCTCTACCTCCAGGTTACCGATGAACTCAAATAATAAACATGCAATTCACTCTGTCCGTGTCAATAAAAGTTAATGCATTCAGGATTGTATTCCCTTAGATGTATTGATAACTGAAATGCTGATTTTTTTTATATTATGTGATTTTCAAAGAATTCTAATACATAATTTAATTTCTGAGCCCCTAGACAAACATGCACTTGGCGATCGACTACAAACGAATTTTCGCCTACAACTGCAACAATAACGCATAATTATATGGTACATGTAGGTAGATTGTCGAAAAGTTCGCCAGTAGCCGATCGCTAAGTACGAATTGTCTACGGGCTGATCTGTAACTTCGATATTTTATACATACATACATACATACCATCACGCCGCTTCCATCGCGGGGTAGGCAGAAAGGATCGAGCGCCACTTCCTTCTATCCTTGCATACATCTTTCGCTTCCGTCACTGTCATACAATTCCTCATGCACGCTCTCCTGTTCAATGTGCTCAACACGTGACCGTCCTGTAGGATTTGATTTAAATGATCTTGCCATTTAATCCTAGGACGTCCACGTCTCCGAGCACCATTCCACTCAGCCAAATATATCTTCTTAGTCATTCTGTCCTCATTCATTCTTTCCACGTATTCGTATTCGTATTTTGTATTACGTAATATCACTCGATATTACGTAATACAAAACATTTTCAAAGAAAAGAAATCAACAAACACGATAAAAAGATAGAGATCCTTCAATGAGTTAAGTAATAATTGTAAAAGGCACCGTAGTAGTAGGCACCTACCTACCAACTTAAAGAAACTATTCAACAACAGAAATACGGAAAACTTTCAGAACTTGACAAATCTACTTCAAAAAGTGTTTTCTTCAAGTAGTTAGAAGAAACAGTATTCATCCAATGTCATTAAGTGGTAATAATAATAATATGTAATTTTACTACAATCGCCTGTGAATCGTTCGTTGCTAGTAAAGCTATTATTACGGCTCGAGTAGTGACTTTATCAAAAGAATCCGGGTCCTTTACGTTGCAACTTTATAATACTTAATTAAATGTTATTACGTTATTCTTAAGTTCCCCATCTATACTGTACTCAGTAATAAAGCGGAAAGAAGCAATCTTCCCATTAGTGTTATTATGTGCTTCAACGCTGTTCCGTAAGCTTAACGCGAATCTACTTATAAAGTGGCGCCCAACGTAGTTTTTCCTTGAGTGCGTCTTTCGAACTTATGAGTTTTTAATGTGGTCGTGATTATCCGATAAGCGTGTGGTGTAGAGCTTAAAATTCTTGGCTTTGAATCACGAAGTCCAGGGTTCGATTTCCGACCAGGGCAAAATGAAAACTGTCCTTTTTCTAACCGTCCGGGGTCTGGAACAATAATTATAAAAAGTGAGCCGCCCGTGAAGATAGTTCAGGTTTGAATGTGCGGATAAATAGAGATCTACGACTCCTAAGATATCCGAATGTGAGGTGGGTCTCTCTTGAATGTCCAGGCTCTGGGTTTTACATGTCTATGTGTTTTGCACATTGTACCGATGTATTACGACGTAAGTAATCATATCTTAGTTTGAGATCAACTCGAGCTGTGCGAATCCGTTTGAAGATATGCAATGAGAAGAGGTCACTAATTAGGCATAGAACCATTTGAATATTAGAGATTTTTTCCCCTCTGTGCTCCCGTAAAAAGTATTAAAACATAAAGAAACAAGAAGCCAAAATAAACATGTAAAAATAGAGGTAGGTATGTTTATTCATTTCAAATAATAAGAGCTTCGAATGAAGGGCAGAAAATGCAATTTATATTTTCAAATTCATGAATTGTCTTTGACACGGTTCTCCCATTTTAAATACTGTGTTAGCAAATCTTTTACGATTCTTACTTTTTACGAGCACGTAAAAAATGTTTTATTATTTCATCGCAGTGAAAGAACCACGCAATCAGTTTGTTTGTCCCTTTTATAATAATGATGTAAGGTTTTACAAAGGTAATAATATTTTCCATTTCCATTTATACGTATAAAGCGAATTAGTGCTATTAGAGAAAGATGATGGTTAAAAATAATACAGTTTTAATAAAATACCCAATATTTTCTCATTCATATGCAAAACAAACTGTTCTCTTTATCTCAAGCTTTCCCAAAATAAAACATGGGATTGTACATATAAAATCATATTTTTAAGAACATTGTTTATGCAAAAGGCAGAGTATTTAATAAAAAACACTATATGTAATAACATTAGTTTAACAATAACATAACATAAAACACATATACAATGCACCACACATATACACGTAACACCCAGACTCAGGACAATTTGAAAAAGGTCATTCTTCACTTTTTCCTGGCCGGGAATCGATTCCCGGGTTCGAATCCGGGACCTCGTGACTCAAATGCAAGAGCGTTATCTCCGCGCCATACCGGCCGACTAACAATGACTTTATAAGTCGAAACTAGGTCACTACTCAATTAAATATTTAGTTAAACCAATTGTGTTTTCTTCCATATATAAAACAGGGAGTTTCACAAAATTAACGTCGACTCAATAAATAAAATAGGTGGCTTGTTTTTGGCTAATGCTCTCGAGGTGATCCTTGAAAGGTAAAAAAATTGCTACACACTACACGTAGGTATATAATATATATTTTAAAATGTGAAACGAGAATATCTTCCCACCTATCCGATCTGTCAATATATTATGTATGTTTTTTTATTAATAATATTATACTGTCAAGTGTAGTGTAGCAATAGCAATGATTGTAAATACTCCAACTTGTACACATATTACGTAACATTGAACGAAACGCAAAGATTTCTGGTTCATTAACTCCTTAGGATGAAACTTTTTTGCCTTTACATAGTATTATACCCTTTTCAAATGGGAGCTTCTCAAAGTTCACAAAGGCTTTGAGAACGGTAAATTTTATATTTAAATATTTTAATATGTTCGAAAGAATGTTGACGAATGATGCAACATTTTTTTTTATATTACTGCTTATACACAAGTACCGAATCTCTGCGTAGCATAGAAAATGTCATTCAGAATAGATGGCATAAATCTTTGTAATTTGCCATCTAATGAAAAATAACACAAAAATATTTACGATTTTTTTTACATCATACCTAATATGAATACAATACATTTTTTAACAATAATTCATTATATCGACAAAACTCGATTGGTTATTTGGCTTGCATTAAATGTTGCATCAAATCTTGCATTAAGCTTAACTAAGTTGCTTTTTGGTCAAAATGACTTATGAACATATGTAGTTTATTAAATCCTCATGAAGCTCTTATTGATGGCTTATTCACCTATGTTAAAAATTATTTTTATTTGGAAATAATCATATATATAGATTAAAAATTGACAACACTTTTGTTCAGCTATAAAACTCTAAAAAATTACAATATTTTAAGCTTTGTAGTTTTCGAGACTTCTGTAAAAGGCAACTATTCATTTTAAAACATCACATATTAAGACATTTTACTTTTTCAATTCAGCGACGAGATATGTTTCTAATCCTGACTGTCTTAACTTTTGTTGGCACGGACATCTTGCATGTTTATTAGGTACGTATAGTTATTCCGGCTGACTACCCCTTATTATGAAATTTGCCGTGATGGTATAGATGAATGTTATAAACTAATAAACAGTATTTTCTCTCAAAACTTTTGCAATAAAAAAGTAAAATTCGTGTTCACTTATGTCAATACGAAGTTCTTTCATACATTTATTTGTATAACTTGGCGCTTACATATTTTAAAATTAATTAAAATATTTGATACATACACCAAAGCTTGAAAATAAAGTGTCAAATTAAAAGTTCAAACTTCTCCCATGAAGATGTTATGAAAATCCCTGAAAATACTCAGTACAAGAAAAGCTTGTAGAAAGCGTAATATGAAAGCAACAAACTTGTATAAAGTTTGTACATTATTGAATAATGAATAATAAATACTAGAGTCCTTTCGTATAAATGTCAGATAAAATATTATGTTATCTAAGGATACCTTTGACAAACAAGAAACAGGGAAATAAATACCTTCTATACAAACTTGCCACTTCTGAGAGTGTAACTGGGTAAGAAAGATGAAAAATACGTGTCTTATTTTTTAACGTATGTATATAATATGTTGGATGATTTATTCCGCATGTTTAATGGATAATCCATCTGAAGGTCGCGGAAAACTATGTTGGAAGAGTGATGTCTTCAACTTGCTCCTGGACGTTGTTATTGATTGGTTTTTACGAAGATTCGGATCGAGGAGTGGATTCCAAATGACGGTCCTGCGACGCCAAAGGCCCAATCATAGAAGCATGGCGTATTTGCAAATATATAACAGCTTTTATATTTAATTTATTTTGTAATATGTAGAGACACTCACAGAAAACACGAAGGTTTTACGTAGAGCTAATTTTTGCCAATTGAGAAATTCTGAATTGTATCACATGTCGAAATTACTGTGTATCTGGGTACACTCTACACTTTGCGGGGACAAAAATATCAATTACTCCTTTCTTTTTCGATATTATTGACCGAAGGTACTTGCTGAAAGTCCATTTCAATATGAATTAAGAACAACACAGTATTTAGTTATCATAAGATATTTCTTTTTAAATTCATCTATCAATCACTCCAACTAATAATACAAGGCAAGACTGAGGACGAGGAGTCGGCAGAAGGCAGATTTCATGGCTGCGCAATATTCTAGATTGGATTCGAATACGATGAGTGGATGAGTAGTTTCGGGTTGCTCAGGACAAATATGTCTTCTCCAATGTAATCGTCAATTACAGGGGGGGCAATGTTCGATACGACACTCGCAGAAGAAGAAGTATTACTGAAATGTAAATTTAATCTATTAAAATCACTTAAAGAAATAAATAAGTTGAGAAACGCAGAATCGACAGGTCGTCATCGCCTAAAAATAATATCTCAGAGATGATAATGGTACCGATTCGGGGGCTATTCGAGTGTGAATTTCGGCGATGGTTCGGAAATTATTTCAGGGCGATAATCCCCTTAAATAAGAAGAATAATAACACCTAATACTAATAATAATAATAATGGAATATAACGTTAAGGACATTATCGCTGCTTATAATATTATTATTACTACACACTGTATGTGTATTGGGGCGAGAACAGCTGATATAGATATGTACAGAATAATGTGTATACTCGTACAATAGTTTTCAGGTGAGCGATTTTTGAGTTTATCGAAATAATCGATACATAAACTTTGAGAACACATAATATTTATTAAGAAAAATAATAATAATAATGGAATATAATGGTAAGGACATTATCGCTACTTATAACACTGTACGTGTATTGGGGCAGAACAGCTGATATAGATATATAATAGTGTGTATTACTCGTTTACAGGTGAGCGATTTTTGAGTTTATCGAAGTAATCAATACATAACCTAAGAGAACACATAATATTTATTAAGAAAAATAATAATAATAATGGAATATAATGGTAAGGACATTATCGCTACTTATAACACTGTACGTGTATTGGGGCAGAACAGCTGATATAGATATATAATAGTGTGTATTACTCGTTAACAGGTGAGCGATTTTTGAGTTTATCGAAGTAATCAATACATAACCTAAGAGAACACATAATATTTATTAAGAAAAATAATAATAATAATGGAATATAATGGTAAGGACATTATCGCTACTTATAACACTGTACGTGTATTGGGGCAGAACAGCTGATATAGATATATAATAGTGTGTATTACTCGTTAACAGGTGAGCGATTTTTGAGTTTATCGAAGTAATCAATACATAACCTAAGAGAACACATAATATTTATCAAGAAAAAACTCTAAACAAAATAACATTGAATACGTTATAGTACACTAAAGAAAGACATGAACTGTGACACATACGTAGAACTAAAGAGACTAGCTGAAAATAGTGAGGAATGGAGAAGAAAATCTAAGCTCGTTGCAGACCAATCCAATGGATTGTATCTCCCTATATAATACATTACCGTTGCTAAAATATCTGCTTATATTGTACATGGATTCAAGTGGAAAATATAAAATAATTTTCACTTGATCGATTTTCGAGTGCATCGAAATAATCGGTCCTTTAGTTAACATAACATGACATAACATACATAGACAATTCACACAGATCGAGCTAGTCCCAAACTAAGATGAATGTTGTATTATGGGTACTAACGCGACGATACACACATATACAATGCACTACACACATATACATAAAATACCCAGACCCAGGACATTGAAGAAAGATCCACCACACACCCGGATATTTCAGGAGTCATAGACTCCTATTTATCCGCACATTCAAACCAAAATTGTCCTCACGGGCGGGCCATTGGGCAGGTCTGAAGGACCGACCGGCTAAAACCGCCGTCGTGGGAATCTTTTAAGCTACACTCTCTTCAATGCCCCTTTTGAAAATTTGTTAATTTTATTGAATAAAAAAAAATACAAAATTATATAAAAAAAGCATAAAACAGGACAAAATATAGTACAATTAATATAAGGTAGATAACATCGAGTAACTATGATTTATAAAAATTGCTACAAAACCCGAAGTGAGGTGTCCAGAAACTTGTTATTTGGCGTTCAGAAGACGCGAGCCCGAGAATCACCAGTGCCGAATGGTGTGAAAACATTAAACCCTCCCAAAAGGGACATACCTCCCAAACCTACTCTCCACCAAAGGAGACATGACGATACAACGAGAGAACGAGTTCACTATCGCGCCAACGCCGCAAAGGGCAAAAACCAACCCTAGGACTCTGTGACTCTATGAAAATAAATGGAATAAATAAATAATCAACTTAATCCGTATAATTTAACATAAGTTGGATAAAAGTAGAAAGCTCCAAGCAGGTATGTAGTAAATATGTAGATAGTAAAAATAACGACGCAACGCTAACAAATGTAATGGGCCTGAAAAAATTATATTTATTTCACCTGCGATTCGAAACACGCGCAGGGGTTGTACATATACTCGTCGACTCACCCCTTTTACAGAAAAAGTATAAAATTTTACATAAAGAACAGACACGTTGTTTCAAGTAAAATAATAATAATAACAGGGACATCAATCTCCGAAGATTCAAGGAAAATACATTTGATATTTTTAATAATGCGATAATCGTAATATTTTTTGTCTTAGATTTGAACAATGGGTAGCATGCATGTGTGAGCAATATGAACAAATTTAATGTTATCAATTCATAATCATAAATACACGCTGATCACGAATATCCTAATAAGAAACGATAAAATAGAACTTTTCATTCATTATTTTCATTTTAAAACCCATATTTTCTGTTATTGAATTAGTCCGGTGTGACGTCGCTAGGCGCTATTTTGTATTGGCACACATTTCACTCTTAGTACTGTTTGTAGCGGCTGGTAACGTCAAACACTGATCCGCCACGAGTGAACCTTTTTACGGCGGAGTGTGAAAATTGCTTTTTCAAATGCGGATTAAAACCTTAAAAATGCACACTTAAAAATGTAAAATCACCATAATTTTTCTAATTATCTGTACTATATTTTTTGACTGATTTTTTATTTTGTGAAAGTTACCCATTATTATTTTCGTTGAATTTTTTGTAAAAAATAAATGCAATATACAAATTTGAGATATTTAATAACCTAAATATTTGAAAAAATGGTAAAACTTAAACCATCGGTGTTATTTTACATAATTAATAAATCAAATAATAAAAATTATGTTGTAAACCTTATCAATCGGGTTCATGTACTTACATATTTTTTTTTTACTTACTTTTGATATTATGACTTATAAGCAGTTAATACAATAAAGCAAAATTGTTGTTCTCACCCCTTTCTGAAACAATTACCATGACTACAGTGGAGTGTCTATAATTGTTTGCATTCGCTAGTCGACGAAAATGCGGCATGCACAATCAGATATCGGTCATTAAATAATAAATCGTTCTATCATTTTATCTAAACCATCACAGGATACCCCACAAATAGGGTAGCCAGCATACTCTACATTCAATAAAGATAGTTTTTTTTCTGTGTCAATAAAATAATCAAATATATCATAATAGACCCGATTTAGTATTACATGATAAACGTAATAAAATAACGCACCTAATAGACATCGCTGTCCCAAATACACATAATATACAAACAACCGTCGCAGAAAAAATACGTAAATATACAGAACTAGCAGGAGAAATAAAAAATATTTGGCATTCTATGTAGATCCGTTTATATAATACCTTTAGTCATGTCAGCTACAGGGGTAACTCCGAAATCTTTAATAAATAATTTACAAAAAATAGATTTACCGGTTAATTTGTATGTATATTAAAATTCAAAAATCTATTATAATAAACACTTGTAATATTGTAAAAAAGTTATTTCAGGCACAATGCTGGTATTTTGATCCCGCGTTTTGAGCCTAATCCTTTGATATCCTGTATATCTGGATAGGTGAATTTTTCCCGGCATTAGACTGTTAAGTTTTTGTGTGACCATGACTGATCATATGGAGACTTATCTGGTTGTATAATGCTGAGAAGTGTGGATGGCAATTCTGCCGCCGCGTAAAAAATAAAAAGGCATTTAGGACAGGTCTCATCTCATCACTTGACTGAAGTATTTAAATGACGTAAAACACATTCAATTTGAGATTTAATTAGGTTGACGGTAAGGCCTATTTTCAAAACTTTTAATTTTTAATTAAATTTAAATTTGGTGCGTTTACGTTGTGAAAATTCATTTAAATATAAAAATAAAAATGAACTATTAAGTTGTACCTCTTGTCCTGAGAACGCCGCAGGGCGAAAGCGCTCGGCAACTAGTACATATAAGTATTTAGTCATTGTTCATTGATGAAAAACACAGTCAAATGTGAAAAATAGCAGTGCTTTTAATATTACATATTAATTTTGAGTTAAAATTTTCAGGATCGAGACCGCATCAGGACACAACTTCCAGCAGCCTCAATATGGAGTTAAATGGAATATAATTACAAGACAATAATCTTCTACGTAGAAAAAAATAAATCTAAATGATAACGGAGAAAATTACAGGTTGAATCCAAATAAGAAAATGTATTTAACTCTTTAATTAAAGAAAGAGATAAAGTAAATAAAATTACGAAAATGTACCTACAGTCAAGTAAAAGGAAATAAGTCGATAAACCAACTTTAGCTACTTTCATATTAGAAAGGCTTTACTGTAATCAACCCTTACTACATGTTACAACCTCGGGGACCTCCATAAGGATGTTAACATTGTGTAATAGTAATAATAATACTAATAATGTTATAATGTGTTACGTCCCCTTAATATGACATCGCATGCTATGAAAACTTGCGTTGTGCTTTGAAAGCTCATTCGCCGTTATTATACTAAGTAGTAGGCACATAATAAGTACAAAATATGAGTAAAAAGCGTTCGTAGTAGTACCTGCATATTGTTGAATATTTACTTAACGGTGTATACTTGTACCATTCAATTTATCAACAACAAAAAACGAAATAATTCACGTAGAATTTTTGAAGGAAAATAAAAATTGACAAAAAACATTTGTTTCGTCTATATAAAATATATAAAAAAGAAAAAAATATGATTTCAGCTAATAAAAAACACTATATTTTCTATTTGTTCATTATAAATTATTATATATATGGTATGTCATTTATTGACTTGTATCAAACAGTATTCAAACTAATTTCAGAAAAAAAATATTAAAAATGGAAACCGTTATATAAGGATCACGGAATAATAAATTACTCTAAACACACTGAAACTGAAGCTTAAAAAGGGCAAAACATATACCCACTGTCCAGGAGTGTACAGTAAAGCCTTCAGTCCTCTCGGCGTCCTCCTGACATCCTTCCAAAGATTTATATCCACATTTCCAAATAGCTCGGTGATTCGGCATAATACAACAATAATCCATCCCCCTGCCTGTCCTGATGGTGCCGTACTGTCCCAGTCTCTGATACGTCGTCCTCCACTACCTCGTCCTTTTAATCTCGTCCTTTTCGTTATTTATTATCCAGCTCTAACGAATGACTCACCTGTTTTCTATAACGAATGGAATAAGTGAAGGAAAAAATAATAATATTGGACGAAGACATTACAACGAATCCTTTTTAACCCTAAATTATCCTCCCCATTTTAACAAATATAATTGTTTTGTGGGGTCAACGTGTTCCCAAACAAAATATCACAAATAAGTTTGAATATTCCTGTCAGTAGTATGAATTTATAAATGTTTTGTGCCCAAGTAGAAAAGCGTACTCTCACATCGCTGCGAACAAAACACTAAATTAAAAAAGTTTTTAGACCATGTAAAACTCTCACATTTTTAAGTCAATCAAAAGTGCGATAACGTAAAAAAACATCATAAGGATTCTCATAAATATTTAAGAAAAAATCGCCACTGCTATATATTTATCTCGTTCATTCCAACACTTCTTATGATTTTAACTCGTCTGTCAACAGATTGCAGCGTCTTGGAAACAAATATGCCGATGTTGTAGACGTATTTGGCACATCTTTGTTAGAATATAAGTTTAAAATAATAGAATCGCTTCTTTCAGATCAGACCTAGTGGATTTTCTCATGTTTATGTATTTTTGTGTAGTTTTAAAATTATTATCATTATTTTTTTTGTTTTTATTTTTAAATTTGTCTTTTAATGAATTTATTATATTTGTACTTAAATTTTCATTTTTATTTTTTGACTTTAACTGGAGAATGTTCTGTCTGTTTTTATGTTGTTTTTATATTTTTGTACATGTGTTGAATGATTGTGTGACGTTATAAAGTTTATCTGTATACTTGTAAAGGCCATTGCCGTATATTGTGTTAAAATAAATTAAAATAAAATAAATAAAGAAATATTAAAACATATTTCTCATGGTTGTCTCCAGGACTACCAGTTCCTTCAAAAATTTACTTCATATATTTGAAAGCAACAGAATATTTAAGAAGGACCAACAGACTGAAAACCTTGTTTTTATTGAATTAATTAACATTTTTTACAATAAAAATATATTTTACCCAACACTAAACAAATAAAACTGACAATTCAATACAGTTTCTGTACTTAAAGTGAAATAGTGTAATAAATTTTTTAATGTCAATATTTTTGACAATATCAAATAAGGGGGTTATTTCAACCCCGTATGGGCGGCAATATATTAATTTAATTCTGATAATGGATTTGTTCGACACGATGACAGCTAATGAAGATATAACAAGATCGTGAGTCTGGTTAATTTTTCACCGGTTCACTTATTTCAAAATGTTTTAAAAAATGTTTCCCCTATTTAAATATCCATAAATTACACGAAACTTGAGATAATTTATTTCCTTTTAGATTTTATTCCGTAATTTATGTAATGTTTTATTGTATTTGATTATCGATTAAACACACGATTGATATTTTCGAAAACGACTAAATATATTTTCAATGTAATCCGTCACTTTTTGTGTATCCATATTAAATGAATTTAATAAACTTAAACTTTTTTATACACACTTATTTTTGTAGACAATATTGTTTGTATTGACAATACTGATAGTAGGTATTGATAATGTCTCATTAGGAGACGGAACAGTATTGTCTACAAAAATAAAAAATATAAGTGTGTATAAAATGTTTAAGTTTTTTAAATTCATTTACAACTAAATATATTTGCAAAGCTGTGGAAGAAAAAAATCGTTTTATTTTCTGACATCAAGTTGGTAGAAAGAAATATGCTTGCCTATGGATCTTGTGGTTAGATCACGAAGATCAGACTTTCATTCAAGAACAAAGCACAATAAAATAGAATGACACAACACGTACATATAGACAAAAGATACAGATCGAGCTCGTCTCAAAATAAGATAAGGATCTTGTATTATGTGTACTAACGCGATGTTACACATAATACTATATTCAATACACTAAGCACATATATAGATGTAACACCTAGACTCAAAACAATTTGAAAAAATTAATCATTCTTCATTTTTAGATGTTGACGTTCTTCCGGGTTTACCGCGTCTCGTTGATCTCCCTCATTCGTCCTGACGTTTCGACTCTACTGATAGTCATACATACTTTTAATAATGACTCAATCAGTAGAGAAGAGACGCGGTAAACCTGGAAGAACATCAAAATCTACAAATGAAGACCGCGAAAGCCTGCAACAACTTATTCTTTATTTTGCTCTAGTCGGGAATCGAACTTGAGATTTCACTACTCGAAAGGTAAAAGTGTTTCCTCCGCGTCACACCAGCCATCTGACGAAAATAGCCACGAAACGTTACATTGGAGACTATTTTTTTTTGTCATTTTTTGTTCGAAAATATTTTTTTCGTCACCTCATCCCACAAAAATTCCTAAACATTCTGTCGCCGTGGTCAAAGTAAAAGGTACAAAATTATACATATTTAGATTATGTATAACTTACTACATGATCTGTTCATTATACAATTTGTTATTCAAATATCAAGGCCGTGATTAAATTACAATAAATACAAATAAAACAAAAAGAGACATACACTAAAAACATAATATTCAAAATTAAATACGACACAAATAATAATTATAATTAATATGCAAAAATGTTAATGCTACATAATTTTCATAAAATTAATAAAAAAGATCTCAAAGATTATTATGTCATATGGGAAAAAATACTAGTGCTACTACACCATCACGGCATAGCTCATACCTAAGCGGGGTAGCCAGCAGACCAGCCTCATGTGATAAACAAGCAAGTATTTTCGTGTAAACAAAAAATCATTCAGACATTCAGGATTGGTAGTAAATCTCATTATTTATTATTATTATTTATTATTATTATTATTATTTGGATGATTTGTAAAGCGCCGTTTTGTGAAAAAAATCCACCTCAAGGGCGCTCTTTGCTAACTAAGGTTGTGTCTGGATTATTCCGTGAGATTTCTTGAATAGATAAGTCTCTAGTTGGTTCTTGAAACTAGATATGTCCTGCGTTTCTCTGATCATTTGTGGAAGCCTGTTCCAGACTACAGGTGCAGATATTGCAAAAGCACGCTCCACGTACACTGGTTTCGATACAGTACTGGTCACTTCCAATTTAGTTGCAATTTCTTGACAAGACCTCAGTGTTGTCTGTCTATTACTTACCGCCTGTCTTCCGCAGAGTTCCATGATATATTCGTGCCTTAAATACTGTCAAACACACTTTAAATTCGACTCTCTCCGGACATCTGAGCCAGTGAAGAGATTGAAGGATGGCAGATATGCGTGAAGAGCGATTCAGTTGATAAATGAAACGTGCAGCCGCATTAAAAACGGACTGAATCCTTTGGAGTTGATATTGTGGCAGATTTGCGAGGATGCCATTGTAGTAATCCAATCATGATAAGACGAATGAGTTAATTATGGTTTTAGCTCCGTCGGTTGATATATTTTTCCTTATGTTCTTGAGCTGCCTTAAAGTATAGAAACCATTACTAACAGTAGATGATATGTGTTTCTCCATCGTAAGGGCGTTATCAATATGCGCTCCGAGGAACTTCGCTATCGCTAATCGCTAAATTTAATACGTAAAATGGTTTACCACCCATCCTAAATGTCTTAGCTTTTGTTGGCACGTAGAGCACAGCTTCCATGTTTATTAGATGCAGCTGGTCTATGCCATGTGGGATATGCCATGATGGAATAGTATAAATATAATTGCATACTATAAATTATAACGAGCGTCCGTAGAATTCGATCCCAGGTACCGGCAAACTCCCTTTTTATGACACAATCTTTTAGCTTACTGTGAAAGGTGTATAAGGTTGTATTTCGGTTTATAACAAAAACCCAGATAAATCTTTAAAAAAAATTAACACGATATCAAAAAACATATACTTGATTGAAGAAATTAAGAATATACAATGATGTTTTTCGTACAAAATACAGATAATTGTTTTTAAAAAATATATGCGAGACGACAATTTGAAAATCGAATATTTAAAAATGGTAAATTCAACAAAACAAATTAATAAATGAATGATAATTATCTTGGCCAATTATTGATTTTGATTATAGACGTATTAATTATCATTGAATTAAAATCGATAGCAATGCAATAAATGCTATTCGGTAGTCTAAAGATCTCTGAAGATATTAAATAATTATGAAGATTCATAAAAACAATTTTGCAAAAATTTTTATCTTTAATCTCGATAATTACTTTGTACAAATTAATATAAGATTATCTCGCATCATTAGTCCATCGCAAAAAAATATTATTTGAAATTGAATTTTAATTTGCCAGCAAAATAATACCTTTGTTTTACGTATTTGCGACACGAACGAAATAAATATTTAAAAAATAATTGTTTTTCTTTATTTAATATCATGAATATTTAAAGATTTTTTACATATTCTGTAACGCAATTTGAAGGAAATTCTTAAAAAGATATTTGGCAAATTATTAATCAATTCCGATATTATTGATTTAAATTTAGTAAAGTTAAGAAAAAGAAACATTTAGGTACACACATATTTTGAATTAAATTTGTCAGCAGTCTGGAGGCAAACTCCCATTCGCCGCACAAGCTTTTAGTTTACTTTGGAAGGTGTGAAAAGTTGTATTTAGGTTCATAAGAAAAACCCTGATACATTTTTTATAAAAAGAAACAATATTAAAAAGTTTTCTGCCAAATTCATCCAAAGAGAGAAGATCATTGGGTACATCAAGACAAAAGCTCGTGTACTACAAACTGAGATTTGGTAACGTTTATTGCAAAATATTATTGGTTATCTATTATTTTGGAGACAAAAACTCTATAAAAGAAGTGAAGAATATTCAACCAAAAATTCTTAGGACAAACGTATCAGAAACGTCAATTTATTATTCATATCATCTTTGAATTGAGGTGTTAATTCAAAGACATATGTATAAGAGACGTCAAATTATTAAAAACTTCTTTGAATTGAGGTGTTGATTCAAAGACAATCTTATAAAATATGTCGTTAAAAGGGTGCGGCGAAATCACCAGGCTTTCGTTTGCAAAGCAGGCTGTGTTGATTCGTGACCGCAGTATAAACAGAACAAAAAAGTACCTGCCAGTTACGTAAGAAATATACAATGTTGATAATGCCAGGGCCGCTGCACTAACCAACGCCCTGGTTATTTGATTTCATTTAAAACGAAGTAGGTATTACCTACCTCCACAGATATGTCTATACCTACTCGATTGCGATAATACTAACTGTGAATAAACCATTATTCATAAGATTAATTTATTTGCGAAGTTACGCATACATTTTTCGATTTTTTAGATATGAATATCTTCAGATGTTCCACATCTTAAACCATTTTCTGTGTAGACTTTAGTAGAGTTTAAGAGATATTGTTAAAAAAAAATCTTTCGTTTTTTCTTTCAAGTTGCATTACACATTCTTCAAGCATTTTCCCTTCATAAGAAGATCATCAAAGACGTAGATATAGTCCAAAAGATTCCCACGAGGCTATTTTGGCCGGCCAGCCCCTGAGGCTACTGGCAAAGTATTTTGCATAGTAAACTCCTCTGATTTCAGAAATATCAAAACGTGAGCTGAGAGTCTTCAATATTATGTTTTATGTAGGGATTTCTGTCATTCAGTTCAATTTTATTGTTAAAATTAGCACATAAGGCAAATAATAAAGAAAAAAAAAACGTTAAAATTGGAAAAATGTACTAGCTACATAAAGTAGTGTAAGGTTTAAGAGGTCCACCGTTTAGAAGCAAAAACTTTACAAAAAAGATCGATATTCGTAATTGGCAACATGACACAAAGAAAAAGCGAAACTGGCCACAAACTAATCAGCTTAAAATAACTGGAACTATTTATTTTAAACAATTACTTTTATTTACAATTAATTACAAACAATTACAATACCTACACAAACATGTGAATCTAATAATTTTATACATTTTTTTTCTCGATCCGGTCGTTTCTAATTTATCTGTTCATGACCTTGTTTCGATGAATTAATCCATATAAATCCATTTATCCATTGGTCAGTATTTCCGTCTTGTTTCCTCTGTCTCAGCTGCTGTCTTCGACAATACACAATATATTTGCTATATCTCGTATAAAATAATATGAGACAATCTAGTTTTTAATTCATTATTCTATTACATAAAAGTGACCAGTTTTACAAGTTTTGCAGTAGGTATTAGATTGTACATTATAACAAATACGATCTCTGTCAATCATCCAATAGACATTATCTATTATTACTGTAGCAATCTAAACCTGACATTGACAACGAATACTATGTCCATTACCGCTTACTCTGTATTTTTTGCATATTACGTAGGTACCCGTAAAACGACTCAAGTAGCTTATTATAATAATACTAGCTGACCCGGCAAACGTTGATTTGCCATATACATTATTTTTAGATAACTAATATCGCTATTAAAAAACAGGGGTTGATGATAGAAGGGTAAAAATTTAGGGCTGAATGTATTTTTAATGGCTCACCATAAAAAATAAAAATAAACAAAATTGACCAAAAAAAAACCACCCTTAACATTTAGGGGTATGAAAAATAGATTTTGGCCGAATCTCAGACCTACCCGATAAGAAAACAAAATTTCATCGAAATCTGTCCAGCCGTTTCGGAGGAGTATGATAACAAACACTGTGACACGAGAATTTTATATATTAGATAATATAGCGGACCAATCATCATTGTATTACGTTGAATGTCCATATAAATAGAATCATTACTAAAATAATATGTTGCAACATCGCATATTCGAGACAAGTGATTGTAAATACTCAATATCGTATGATTAATTTTGAGTTTAAAATCAATTTGTACACCTGCCAAATATAAATAAATTATATTATGTCAGATACAAATAACACTGTTCACTTTCACTATGTATTATGTAAAATGGCAAAGGTTTTTCGGAACTAGTCCATCTTCAGTGTCCAACACAAGAAAACACTGGTGTGAAAACCTCTTCTAATGCCTGACAACATTCGACAGAAGTCGTTTCTTTTAATTTTGATAAGGTCGCATCAAATATATCGACACCATTCACAAAAAAAAGCGTTACAAGTATTGAATGATCAACCACTTACAAAAACAGTTTAAAATTATTAACTTAAACAGCAATTCATTATTTTAAGAAAAATTTTATTTAGGGTATCTGTTTAATTTTTATGCGTTTAACTAAATTATTTCTAAAACACAAAGCATCATTAGGTATTCATAATTTGATTAAAGTAAATACAAGAAAATATTCCTAAAGATCAAAAGAGGAAACCACAAGAATTTTAATAAGGCAACGAGAAACGAGCACCAGCTATCAGTCTTTATATAGATCTAGATATTATTTAAAATAAAAGTTTATTGAAAATGATAAATTAGAACAGACAAACCACAAGAGAAAAAGCTTCCAAATAACAATGAATTTTATAAAGGCTACAAAATAAGGATAACAATGAAATAAATAATACCGGCTCTGTGTAATAATTTTTTTTTAAATACTCGGTTAAAAAAAATAACAATCGATTTTTAAGTTAATACGATTTTGTTATCAAACCATAATATTATATACATAGTTTTTAAAAATAAAGGAAAGCAAGCAATGTGAGTTGTTAAAAAATCGTTGTAGTTAAAAGAAAAATTATTTGAATAATATCAAATATAATATAGAAGGGATGAAAGCGAATTGAAATCTTCCATTTTATGCCGATGTTGTAAACAGGGTAATATTATGAAAATGTTGGAATATCAATGAAGAAAGTTTGGACGACGCCAACGCCGACCGGCAGAAACGACGCTGGAAACGAAAGGTTTAGTATGAATAATGAAATCAAACGTTACAAAATAAAATTTCATAAATTCTGATTTAGGGCAGTGACGAAACGCCGACGTACAGACGCAAAAATAAAATCTAAAAGGATAATTTAATCGAAATGGAAAGAAGAAGAATTGCTGAAATACTTAAAAAAAGTTAACTTTTCTTGTAAATATTTTTGGAAATCTGTTTGTTTATCACATGCAATTAGTTCACTAGCTGAACCGCTTTTTAGAACTGTCATGATGGAATACAGGTTTTTTACAGAGATACTGCAATAATTGAGACATTCATAAGAGACTTGTAGAGATAGAGGTTTTTTTTTTTTTTAAAAAGATATATCTGGGTTTTGTTATAAACCCAAATACAACCTTATACACCTTCCACAGTATTTTTTACAGTACAGTTTTACAGTTTTATTACAGTAGATCTGTCAATAGACTTCTGGTGCCGCGTAGAGGGTGTTTGGCTAACTATATTGAACGTGCCTTCTGTGTAGCTGGTCTGTTGCTGTTGAACACTATTCCTTATGATTTGCGAACTCTGGAGAGTGTCGAGGTGTTCAAGGCAGGGTTTAAGACCCTATCGTTCAGGAGGTGTTGTGATTCTTGAATGGGCCCTTGTGGTGATTTTTTCACAAAACGGCGCATCTTAAAAAAAATGTTTAGTTAGGTATTATTATTGTTATAAGATTAATTAAAATTTAACATAAAATGTATATAATAAGATTTATTTAAAATTTAACATAAAATTTACATAATTATATATTGTTTACTCTTGGGCTTTCACAACCGAAGTTAACGTAGAAATGTTATGATTTTACTAAATTATTTAATTTTAATTCAAATGTCAAAGGTGAAACGTTGGATTCAGCCCGGAAGAAGAAAATATATTAACATTATTAAGTATCACCCTGCATTGAGACCATAACAGCTTTTGGCCAAGGCGATCTTAGCAGGAAAAATGAAAAAAAAAGAAAAGCAAATTCAAAAAAATATACTGTTATAAGATAAAATTTTCCTCCCGCATTGTGTATCGAAGTCATGTGTATATTTTTATCGATTCTTTTAAAAAAATTATTTGCCTAATTCAAAATAAAGGCCATCTTTAATGTTACCCACAAATCTGTGCAATTATATAATTAAAATTTAATACATAACTTAAATTTAAAATAATACTGTCAAAATGTATTTTAAATCACATTTATTCAAATAAGGATGTACCTTGTTATCTAGAATTGATGTAGAATGTTGGGTCTAGTCAGAGACAGAAGACCGTTATAAATAAGGCCCAAGTACAATGACTGTAATAATAAAATTGTAAACGTTAATACTGAGGTCTCACCTCTTGTTTTCAAATAATAATAATAGACAATAATTAACAATCCATTCATTCATTCACCCGACATCTCTCTCACAAATAATAGACGGATCCAAAATTATTCGATTGTGAAATTATCCCTTTCACAAACTGCTTCACTTAAGAATAATATAGTAGGTATAACAATCTTTCCGTTTATAAATTTTGCATAGCATGAAAGTTGAATTTAAGCAGGTAATGTTGGTGCGATTATATTGTGAAAATTTATTTAAATAAATTTAAAATATATTTGCACTTGCGCGCTTGCCTTTGAGTCACGATGTCCCGGATTCGATTCCCGCCAGGGCAAAATGAAGAATGACCTTTTTCAGATTGTCCTGGGTCTGGGTGTTACATTTATATATGTTTAGTGCATTGTATATATCTATCGTCGTGTTAGTACCCATAATACAAGATTCAAATCTTAGTTTGGGAGTAGCTCGGTCTGTGTGAATTGTCTATACATGTTGTTGTTGTTGTTGTTGTTGTTGTTGTTGTTGTAGTTGTTATATAAATTTGAAAAACACTTATATTATCACTATGATTGTTTTGTATTTAATCAATTTTCAATTTATTAGCAAAACAGTACACGCCATGTCTGTATACTTCTTCAGCACTATATTTATTGCGTTTGAAAATTATCGGTCTCTGTTCAATTTTCCCTAATACATGTGCTTTTTTCTTTCACGTAAAATTACGCCAAGCAGATCTTCTCCTTTTCCTCCTTTCTTTTCCCTATCTTTTCATATTCTATGTGTGCCTTTTTACATAGTGTTCATTTTTCTAGTGTTTTATATTTATGTATTTTTAATTTTAGCTAGTCCCAAATTAATTAATGAGCTTTGTTAAATGGGTCCCAACGTGACACTGATTTGAAAAAAGTAATGATTAATTTTGTCCAAGCCGAGAATCGAACTCAGTACCTTTTGACTCAAAAACAAAAGCGTTACATCCGCTCATCCACTGTCGGCTTTTGTAACAATGGTATTAAAATCAAGAATTGATAAAAAAAATTCGCGAGAACAGATTTCTAAAATTCTGTCCATTCCACTCCACGAAGAACTTTCAACGCCGTAATAACATTTTTCAGTCTTAAGAAAGATTTTTAATTATTAATAATTAGTTTCATATGTACTACACCATTTAAATTACATAATAAACTAATTCTTAATAATTAAAAATGTTTTGTGATTACCACATGGTTAGTGCCAATAAAATCAAACAAATTCTTAATAAAGGTGGTCACAAAGCTTAATCAAAGAAAAATTGAAATATGAAGGTATGAGAAAAAAGAAATAATAAACAAGTCTAGAAAATGTTGTGTTTATTACGTAAGAAAGCAATAACAACAAAAATTATTTTAATAACATGGAAAACTCAAGTCCTAGCAAGTATAAGATATTACCTTTATTCGGTATTTAAGGGAAGGTTTCACCCTTACGGTGATAAATAATTTACGCTTCACCCTGTTCACGGTCCGCTACTACGGGGTTGATTTATATTAGTCCCTGAAACTCACCCTTCTGAATGTAAGACCGCCATTCCGCCAGCTTTTCGACCCCATTTTCACCCCAATGTCCAGTACGACTATAATAATATACTACTGCTGTGTATATTAAAACATACGTATTGTTATTACTATATTATTTTATTATCTTACACGGTTAAATCAAAATGAATTATTTTCAAAAAGACTGTTTTATTTTTCAGGATAATTCTTGTAGAAGAAAAACGTATTACTGAAATCCTTTTCAACAGTTAAGGCTCTATGGTGATAGATGTTTCTTTGAAGAATAAAATTAATTTTATGGTGTTTTGTCTTTCATTATAACGACATAACGTCTGTATTCTACTTAAAACGCTACTTAACAACAGACAAGGAGTTCGAATCCTAACGTGGAAATGGAAGTTATAAAATTTAAATAAAAATGGATTAAGGCCTTAAATTGGCATAGAATCAAACAATCAAGGCATAGAAGAATTAAAATACTAAAGAAATTCTTAGGAATTTAAATATGAAAATTTGCACAACGTTTAAACTGTGGAAGCACGATTCTCCTTTTGAGATGACTGCTTAGAAAAATATCGATGATTTTGTGGGGCTTAATACTTACGGTACATAGAAACTTGATAAGAAAAAAAAAATGTTCAAGTCAGGTCTTACCACTACATAGGTACTAAAGATAATATGAATTGGCAATTGTTGATAACAGGTCCTTCACCTTGAATCAGGATTAGTGTGGGTCGGAATAATCTCACTATTACGCCTTTAATTCTCCTCAGATAATATGTTAAAGCATGTCTACGTTTTATACATATTTTGCTGTTAGCTTTAAGCTCGACTCTTTAAAATATACCTACAATGAATATTCATGAAATGGCAAAAAAACGCAAGAGATAAAATAACTTGATGATCTGTAGATTCATCTGCGTGTAATAGACCTCTCACTATTAGGCAGATATTCGTTAAACACCATGTTTAAGAAGTTCAGCATTTACGAGGATCAATTCAACGATGAGTGCCTTACTTACTCACGAAATCACACGAAAAAGATGATTTGTTTATTTATTGTATACAGTTAGTTAGCCCGTCGTCGGTCAACTTAAATTTGAGGTTATAATAATTATATAATTTGGAATTATAATAAGATTTGGTCAGCAACTCGGAGGTTTTGAGAAGAGCCAATTGCAGTAGACAGCTGCTGAAGGACGTTAAGGTCCGTAAGATTTCATATCTGGGTCACGTTCTGCGGGGCGATAAGTATAGTTTGCTCCAGCTGATACTGATGGGGAAGATTGAGGGGCAGCGTGGTCCTAGTAGAAGGCAAACGTCTTGGCTGCGCAACATAAGAGACTGGACCGGGATGAGACATGTGGGGGAGCTGTTCCGGATCGCGCAAGATAGAGAAGCCTTCGCCAGAGTGATTGCCAACGTCGGGGGGACCTGATACGGCACGAGAAGAAGAAGAATAAGGATAAAGAATACTTTTTGTATTTGTTTAATAGTTCTGTATGCGAAAATAGCCAACGACCTATGGAAGATAAGAAAGAGTACAATATAAAAAAGATAAAAGTTTGTACAGAGGGCATAAATATGCCTAATTGTTTGTAAAATGTTTCTCCAACTGACAGACAAACGTGTATACCCGTCAACTGGTCAAATTATTAATACGAGGATTGTCTTCTTGAGACAAAACCCATACTCCGTTTCATCTTATAAGACTATCTGTTACGGCGGTTTTGTAACAAGACTTAAGATTATTTAGAAGGTTTCGATAACGGGCAATTTATAATCAAACACATCGACTGCCCAATTCCATAACTCAACAAATGAGAAATGTATTTAATTTGATGAATTGTCATTTTTGTAATTTTTAGTATATTTATATCATGCTTGAAAAACACAACAGAAAGTGATAAATGATGTACAATTATCGCACTGTTCTAGACATACGTTGTCTTTGTTCCTTTCAATAGTTAAACAATTCGAAATATTTATTTGTGGAATTGAAAAAAGGTACATCTGTTTATTTATTTTTTTTATTTATTGATCATTATTACAAAATATTTGAAAATACATATGGACAGAAACAATACACACAATCACAAAGCAAAGACAATGCATCATCCTACTCAACCCGCACCCATGATCTAACCCTTTGCTTTACATATAATACCAAGCCCACAAGTTTGTCACCTATTACAAAAATTATAAAAAAAAAATGAAAAAAAAAACAACAAAACACCAATCCAACATGCTTTGGTTCGCAGCATCTTAGAATCGGCTTCAGTTATATGGAACCCTTGCGAGGCTAGATATTGTCTAATGTTGGAGAAGGTCCAGAAAAGGTGTTTAAGAATGATTTACTTCTATACATTTGGATACTATCCTTATTTGTTTCCATCTGCTTTCATACTGGGTTGTCTGGGATATGATACGCTGGTGCACCGTCAGGATGTGTATTGTGCGAGGCATTTTTTCAAACTCTTGAGTGGCTTTATAAGTAATCCAATGATTTTGAGTGAGTTTTGTATCTACGTCCCAGTATCGTTCAATCGTTCTCGACAGCATTTACTTTTTTACCCCCCTGGTAGCAGAACAAACATAATACCAAACTCTCCTGCCGGAAAGGCTATAAATTTTTTTTTTTTTTTAAAAAGATATATCTGGGTTTTGTTTGTTATAAACCGAATTGTTTAATAATTTGAATGTTCATGTCGATATTTTCAACATAACATACAATGACTTGGCCAGGATAGAGATTCTCCTTTGATTGTCTCTTTTTGATATCTTTTTTTTTCTTGACTTGGCATTTCTTTGTTTTTTTGTTTTTTCATTTTTCCTGCTGAGACCGCCTTGGCCAAAAGCTGTTATGGTCTCAGTGCAGGGTGATGTTTTGTTATAATAATAATAATAAAAAGCAGCCAAAAAAGACAATCAGACTGCGCGTGCGCGCCGGAACAAGCAAGTTAATCAGGACTATGCAGTGATAATCCGCAGCAACCTCACTAGGCGAGTGCCTGTATCGAGAAACATCAAGAAAGTACCGTAACAACCAATCCACCCTGAAATCGCACAAAGAAATTACACAACATGTAGAAATAGCCTCTTCTTTGCTTCCTTTCTACCCGTATCAAGCAAGTTTTTTTTTTTATTTTATTTATTTATTTATTTAAGTACATAAGACAAACTATAACAAATTACCAATAAAAATAAAATATTCAAAATCTTCGACTTGCCGAGTTATGGAACTGGACGTTCAATATTTTCTTTTTGATGTACCAACATAAACCTATTGGGACTGATCAAATCAAGTATTTTGTAGCTTCATCAATTATCAACAATGCAGCACACCTGGCTGAGAACAGAACAGGATGGCGCAGGGTTCTGCATGTGATGCCATCCGGAGATCACTACTTCTAGAATTGGGGAAATGACTGAAGAAAGAGAGAAAAAGAACCTTTTATACATTACCGAATGAACTTAATTTCTACAGCTTATTTGCATGCAATGGTCTCACCTGAAACAAAAAATAAAGAAGATATAAATAAAAGTTATTTTTTTTATTAAAAACAAATCAATAAAGATAAAGAATAAGTCCCTCACTTATTTCTGTAAGTTTTAAGTATCTTGAAAAGAGTAGACATTTGTTAATAAGCATAAATATAAAAAAATAAAAAATCAATTCAAATCAGCAATGATAATGTTTGCCGTCAAAATCGAATGCCATATTTTTTATGGCATTCGATTGTATGTATGTTTTTCACAAGGAGTTTCTTCACTGGCTACACCATTTATGGGAGGAATACTGTTGTAAAAAACAGGAAAGCTGAAATATATTATGAATGTAACCAATGTAAAAATTAGGGCTCAATCGCTATCTGAATAGAGCGAAATCAAATATTTAAATTAAATTTTTCTTTCAAACCAAAGTATTCTTAAGATTAAAGTTTGAAATAGTTGGTAAGTTATTGAATCAGTAAATACTGAAAACAGGCTGCTTTTCCTTATAATAATAATAATAATATTCGAAGTAGCATATTTCCAGCGCGCGAGCGCCGAATCCCACTACAACTAAACGTTCTTATCTTCACGGACCATAAGTTAGAGAACAAAGGGGTCGGCAGATCAAGGAACGACAAGAAATAATGTCAATTAAATTTTTCAAGTTTGAAATCAATTTATTTATATTTAAATTTCTAATACTAAACGCTCACACTGCGGCCGGAGATTCTTAATGTATTAACATCACCTAATTGATAGAATATATCGATCCTTATTTTGTAATTTGACACTTAACATCGGGTAAAAATAAGCCTCTTTTAATGATTTATTTATAAGGCGCCGTTTTACGATCCTTCGACCGCCTCAAGGGCGCCGCAGTGAAAATCGGTGGTATGCATTTAATATTATAATTGATGTACTCAACAAAGACACAACATAATTTATTAGGCATTTAATACACACAAATCATATATCCTATATATAAAACAAGAAGATAAAACCAGTTAATACGAATAATACTAAGGAGAGAGAGAGAATACTTCCAAGTTTCCAACCCCTGGTCGAGAGTATGAAAACGAGTCGATAAATCTCGCTACGTACTTTTAACGAGGAAAACGAAGCGAGGCGTTCGTTCTCCTTTTAATCCTTGCAGTTAAAAATGTCACTTGCTTATTCCTTGCTTGCTTACTTTCTAGCTTGCTTGTTACTGTGTTATTATTTCTATACATTCAGTACTACGAGTACCTACCAAAAGGGGTGAAGTCAGGGAAAGAAGCAAAGGGGGTTTAGTCCGGGATAGTGTGAGAAGGAAATATTATATATACGTAAATCTGTATTTACGTTGACGATGTGTTATCTAATATTTACGTTAGATTTTCTGGAAATACGTTGTATAAACAAGTATATTACTTTTACTTAAATTTTAAATTAAGTTAAGTTTTTACTTAAATTTTACTTAAATTTTAAATTAAGTAACAAAATATCTTTAAATAATTTCAAAACCAGGATGGAACACTTTTGGAGAGATGGAGTGAAGTTTCATGTGGAGAGGAAGGAAGGAGCAGCAATCGCTGAGAAGAATGGTTGGTAGAACGTTGCGTGATAGAGTGTGGAATTAGTAAATTAAAAGAAAAAGAAGATGCGAGAGGAATATTATGGATAGATTGCGTGTAAATAAGTTACGATGGTTTAGATATGTGGAACGATTGGATGAAGAAAAGATGACCAAGAGAACATGCTAATCTGAAAAAGGTAGTGTGAGAGAGCACAGACGTCCAGTAACCACGTGGCTTGATAACGTCAATCAAATGCTCAAGGAATGTCGTGTGTTAAATGAGAGAAATCCTCTTGAGAAATCGTACGATTGTAGACGAAGCGAAAGAAGTATGTTAAGATAGATCTTTATGGCGTTTCGCTCTCTCTGCCTACCACACTTGGGATAAGACGCGAAGGTATAAATAGATTGAGTGAGACGTGAGTGCAGTGGAAGCTAAAGTGCAGTACAATATCAGTATTGTTTCAAGACACGACACCTATATTTCTTAAAACTTTCTTGCCCAAAATGATCAGTTCCAGCATATTGTACTATTTTCTTTAGATCACAAACCCTAAATGAAAGTCCGTTTAAGTAATTAAACATTATCAGTTCCGCAATCACGTTTCGTTTTTTGAGGTCAAGAAAAATGTTAATTTGAAAATGTTCTACCATTCTCAAATAATTCTCTCAAACATTATTTCCATTAGCACAGAGTGTTATGAATAATGTACCCATTAAACATATTAGTATATACGCACATTTAGCTATATACAAGACAGGAACGTAGAAGTCCCATTCTCACAAGCAATCCAAAGTATCTTTAATTAAATGTTTGTCGCTAGCTGAATGCTGGAAATGTGTTGAGGAATTCCCGGACTGGAATCCGTCGTACTCGGGGAGAACCCTCACTTCTGCGAGATGAAGGGTCGTGTATCTTGCGAATACCGTTGATTTTAAGCCTGCTTTAGTTATTACACCCATAAAGCTTGACCTATTATTAATATGACTGTGTTAGACCCGTTTGGTTGAAATTTAATAGACGTGTCCATCCGAAATAATATACGTATTAAACATCGTTGATATCAATGCGAAATAAAAAAAACCCTCTACTCGAACTGTCATATATTTTTTATAAAATTTAGAAATATACGTTAGTAGTTTTTTTAAGATATTAAACATCTTCAGATCAGCAATAAGGCACGCCACCCATCCTGAATGGCTTGTCATTTAATGGCACAGAGAGGGTGAAGTTTATTGCATGCATATTCATTAAAAGCAACTGGGATGCTGGCCACCCTACTAATGCAAGATGTAATGACGGGATGGATGGATAATAGTTTATTCATTCATAGCATCATCAATACATACATGCATACCATCATGTATGTATTGATGATGCTATGAATGAATAAACTATTATCCATCCATCCCGTATTTATAGCATCATCAATACATACATACATACATGATGGTATGTATGTATGTATTGATGATGCTATGAATGAATAAACTATTATCCATCATCCCGTAGCATCATCAAACCTGTGCTGAATTTAAAATAGACAGTTCAAACACTTGTAAATAGAGTCTAGTACTACTATTACTACACCATCATGGTATATTCCACAATTGAGGTAGCCAGCAGATCAGATGCATGTTACAAACATGCGAGATGATTTCTTCGTGTCAACAAAAAATAAAGATATTCAGGATAAGGGGCATATCTCAACCTGAAATTTAGATGTAAATATTTTTATTTTTTTCTAACACCTGCCTTTTACAGGATACTTGAAAACTTACAGAAATGAGTGGGTGACCAATTATTTGCCAGGAGCTCCACCTAATTAAAAAATTGATACTTATACCTATTATAATTTTTGGTTAGTTGTAAGAAATCGCATCATTTTTCTAAAAACACACTCACTGTTTATTGGTCGCATATAATATAAGGTGTCAAAAACTAAATTAATAAATATGAATTTTACAATCAGATACTTCTACGAGTGGTTCCTTGAATGGCAGGATTTTAATTGCTTGTAACACAACAAAATGTTTTAAGGATGACAATATATTGTAATACTTCAATAACTAGAATAATTTACACCATACCACTTTGCTAATTAATAAACAAGAAATTAAAACAAAACAATTCTACTACATATTACTACTACTTGTATTATTCAACTCAAACACATTTCGACAATATCAACACAATTAACTAAATATTAGAATAATTGTTATCTCGTCGTAAGTTCCAACATAGGCAGGCACAGGGAGAGAAATGTAGTAGTAATATTTGTATTTATTCAAAATAATGTAATGTTATATTTTGTGTTGGAAACAAATGAAGAGAGCTTAGAGTCAAAAGTGGCTGAAAGCGACAATATTTCGGTGGTTTTGATTAAATTTTATTATTGATTTATTTATTTATTTAAAATCATATACGGCGTGAGCCTTTAACATATTAACAAAAAGTATAACAGACAACAATTATGCTTCTATACCGGGAATGGAAATATGTAGAACATGATGAAAATGACGGGGCAGAATTCCATTCTGGCATCGACACTTAAACCAACAATTTGCATCAATATATACCTATCGATCTATTCGATCTATACCTATAAATCAAAATGAAAACAACGAATTTGTTTTTTTTAGAATAAAGAAAATATGTTTTGAAATTCAATATTTTAATTGTATTTTTTTCCCATTAAATTGTTTACAGTCAATAAACAGTAATGACAAAAATCGGGAGTTATGGATGTCGTCGTAAGAATGGAAAAGTTAAAGTGGAACTGAAAAGATAAAAAAAATAGAGGAAGACCTCCCACACGATGGTCTGACGGCATTAGAAGAATCGTTAGTTACTGGTTGCAGAAAGTCCAGGACAGTGAGGCTTGGAGACATAATATGGGGGAGGTTTATTTTCAGCAGTGGACAGGATTAGCTATACAAGTGAGTAAGTAAATACAATAAAGAAAGAATGAATGAACAAATAAATATTTCATTCCTGCTACATGTAAACTTAAAACACATTCAAAGATATAAAATAACATAAAGTTATCACAAAAAATAATAATAAGCATCGAAATATAACAACCGTTTTCACCATTTTATATTTGCACTTAGACGCTTTTGATTCTGAGGTCAGATACTGAGAGAATATTATAGTAATTAATATGTCGGATCGTGTGTGCGATGGAACCCGTATTAATTTCGTAATAATTAATTATAGATTGAACACAGAACGTATTTGAATTTGTTCGAATGATAGATTCGAAACAAAAGCTAGGTGTTTCAATGTAATAAAATCATTGGTGTATTGTATTTCGGAACCCACATAATATTGTATGGGATAATAATACTATCTATAGGTAATTTCTAAATCAAACATTGATCTATGTCAATCACTAGATGAGATACATAGAACTAAATTGCTATTTTTTTACATTTAATTTCAAATTGAGGTGACGAACAGACAAAGGAAGTAACCCTCAAAAACGGAAATATTAATCAACATTAATAAGTAGGTAGGTACAGTGAAATATTGTGAATTTTGTAAAATATTACTTAAACTTACTATTACTTCTACTCCACCATCACATCATATTCCACAAGTGTGATAGCCAGCAGAATAACAGCATGTAATAAACATGCGGATTTTCATCTCCTTGCCGATAGTAAAATGACATTCAGGATGGGTGGCATGCCTAATCGCTGAATTGTAGACGGTATTTTTCTCATACGAGAGGTTTTCGAACACCTGCCTTTCACGTGACACTCGAAAATGTTCAGAAAAAGTGGGGAACATTTCCTTAACCGGGAAATACGGGATACAGAAGACGTAATCGGTCATTTTTATTCACTTCAAGCGTATAATTTGTACAATATCTGAATACCTACGGTACAACAACAAGCAACATAAGTCAATAGATACTTAACAACTCTAGTTTCATAGGAAACTGAAGAGGAGTAAATTTGCATATGTAATAAGTAACACATTACTTTAAGGATCCATTACACTTCTAGTAATACGCAGTACATGTACTTCATCGAAATCAAATTGAGCTAATTTTAGCTGCTTTGTTTCGAACAATTTCCAGGTATTCGACCATCAAATAATAATAGACAAAAGGTGTTCAAAGTGCTCTTTGAAACGTTATTCAGAATGTAAAGAGGACGTTTGTAAAAGGAGATAGTAGAAATACAGGTAATTTCGTTTGATACGCCTGCTTTTTGAGGAAATTTCGACAAATTGAATTATTATTAAATCAATCGAGGCTATCAGCGCAAAAGTAGTGCTACCCCAGACTACTTCTTTAGGAAATAATGAGGTAATGAGGAATTAAAACTTGGTTAAATTTTTGTGAACATTATTTTAATTGATTTATTTTTTTAAAGGTGGCTTGCTCCACTATTGCATTGAAAGTTCATAATGTAAGAAATGTATTTTACACTAGAACCGTAACCAAACAAAAATTGTGGGTTACACCACTTTTGCGCTAATAGCCTCAATTGTGAATGAAATAGGTATAAGGTACAAGATGTGAAAGAAAATTTGAAGAAATTAAAAGGGCTAGCTCAGAGGAAGGGCACAAAAAACCAAATATTTTTAGAACGAGGTAATTAAATTAGTATTTATTTGTTTAAAAATGTCAATGATAACTTATATTCGCTAAGTGTTTTGGAGACCAGGAGCAGAAAGAGACCCCAATGAGGTGGAGGGATGATATCTATCACTCGACACGCTGGGGTCAATACGATGCAGACGGCGCAGAATTAAATGAGGTGGAGGAGGCCTTCGTTCAGGAGTAGACTGGAAATGGCTGAGAAGAAGAAGAAGAAGAAGAAGTGTATTCAAGATAAGAGTTTGTGACGCCAACTTTGATACTGATAATGAAATGATATAAATTGTTTATTATATAAACATAAAACAATACAATTATTTTACTAATTAGTCTAGACTTTAAAATAATATTACAAAGAAATCATTTCATAAGAAACAAGAAAGTCGGGCGTTTTTAATAAAAGGATGACAAATGAATACGTATAACGTTCCATTGTATGAAGTACATTATACCTTACTATCATTTCAAAAGATATTCTAAATTTGAATCTCCGTCGTAACTATGTAGTGGGTAAACGGTACATACAAAATGTAGGTACGCTCTCAGATTTAATACAATAATGATAATACATCGTACCTAGGTACCTACTTTTCCTTCGTTACTTGGAACAATTAATGACAACTCCACAATCTTCTAAACAATCATCCTCTATTGACAAAATACCTACCTCTTTTATAATATCTTCAGATCTATTTTAGTACCCCACTTGCGATGCGACGTGAGGAAATAGTATAGTGGTATTTTATTATTTGTTTTATTTTATCTAACAAATAACGGCTTACGCCTTTTATAAACATTATTTTACATAGCATGTTCAGTAACAAATTATACGTATAGATACAATATCAAAGATTTAAATAAAATAATGTTTTTCATATATTGCCTATTGCACACACAACTCGCATATTGCAATATACATAACAATAATTATGACCTCAGTAATTTGAACGTTTAGAATATTAACGGTTAGAAAATAAAAATTAAAACAGTTGAAAACCCAACAAAATTAAAAGCGACCATCGAATCGAATCAAGAAATCACAATCAAAATTTGTATTTCTTGTCTTCTAACTCAGCATCCGTCCCCTAACCCCTTCTTATAGTTCCTTTACTTCCCGGTCACTTTGGAATGTTAGGTGTGTGGATAATAGTTCTCTCTAATTTATGTAGTTATTTTTATTATTGCTTGTGTTTTTGTAATTATTATTTTTATTTCTGTTTAGTGTTAATGTAACGTGGTTAGATGGAAGAAATCACTATATAGTGATAATCTCACTACTGCACGTCAACACATTTTTTTCTTATAGGTATGTAAGTTTTTCTGCTCTGTTGATTTTGCTATATAAATAATGATGTGCAAGAGGAATCAAATAAATAAAAATTGGGTGGGTATTAATGATTCCCAGCAGAATCCATTTATTTATTTATTCTATAGAGACACATACATACAGAGAGTTGACAAAACATTAATTAAATAAGAAAAAAACACACATTGATCCGGTCAGGCCAACCCCCCAATTAAGCGTGTCTACATCATGCACGTTCAAATAAAATTATACAAAACAAAAAACAAACACAAGGGTAAAAACTAACTAATGCAAGTTCAGTAAACCAGACTCACATTACGACAAACAACAAATTATAAAAAGGTTAGATGAAAAATTTCTGAATTCTCTGAAAAAAGGTCCAGTAGGTTATCATTCCACATACTGCCTAGATTGTCAATACATAAATAATATTATTATTAACATTATTACTATATTGTATTCTGTGTCAGTTTGCTGGATGTAATTTCAAATTAATTTGTATTGTAGTTTTGTTTACACTATTATTGTGTGTAAAGCTTGTAGGTAAGTATTATATAAATAATAATAATATCATCGAGTTTTGTATGTGGAGCTTCTATTATTTCGCTAATGAGTTGTATTATGCGTAGGGATGGCTAACACAAAGTTGATGCATCGTTTTGAGAATATTTGCTGTATCTGCTTTATTGGGATACCTAAGTTGCTTTTTCACGATCGCAGCTGATTTATAGCTTACCACGAGGTGTTTACTGGGACCTGTCGGCAGTTTTAGCTTGTGTTCTCAGTGAATGTTCTGGGGGACTCATGTATGGGTGGCGGTTTTGAATGTATTCGCTCGGATTAAAAAATAAGCCTGTCAAGGGGCACAGCATTACTTGAGAACTAATTTTTACTGATGTGTCTGTAAATATATGTTGGACCTGTTAGCGCATGTTTCTTCCTTAACAAAAAAGTGTAAAAAAAAAAACGTTCCGTGATAGAGTGGAATGCAGATATTAGGATAATGACCGGATGCGAAAAGACTGTTGTGGATAGAATGCGTGTAAATAAGTTAAGATGATTTGGACATTTGGAGCGTATATGAGTGATGAAATGATGACGAAGAATATGAATGCATTAAGTCCGTTAGATACCCCATGCAGCAAATGCCGTGATGGTTGAATGAGTGGATTAATAAATGTTTACTATACTGTACCACCACGGCATTTTCCACAAGTGAAGTAAGCAGCAGATCAGCCGCATGTTATAAACACACAAGCTATCCTCTCTGTGCCAACAAAAAATAAAACACCTGCCTTTTAAAAGGACACTCAAAAAATTACCGAAAAGAGAAGGGAGACCAATTCTTTGCTGGATTCTCCAGTGCCCGTGAATAGATTAATTTATGTTTTGTGATTATCAATACCTAAATGCTAACTAAGAGTACATCAATCTCAAGAAACTCATTAATCGTAGATTCATCGACAAATTTGAAAACATCGATGTTGAGTAACCATCGTGATATAATAATTTACATTACTATGTGTATTTATAATTATAATTAGATGTTTTCAATTTATCTCGTTATATAAATAATTTCTCTCTCAAAGCTCGTGTTAAAATTGGTAAAGCAAGTTGCTCGGCTGCGAGTGGTAATGTCGTGGTGAGAATTAGATTGTCGCTACGAGACTAAGAGAGGATTAGTTAAATAACATTTATTGTCTCTAAATTCCGGCCTCGGTCAAAAATTCACAATTACAAAATTGTTGGTAAACCTCAACACTGAATATTTCAGATGTCGAAAATGTGTACAGGCAATGTGGTCGACTGACACGGTAGGTACTTGGTGGACATTCATTAATAGGGTTGAAAGGAATCTTCACGTCGTATCCCAAGTGAGATAGACAGAGAGCTAAGAATGCCATAAAGATCTATCCTTACATACTCTTCTTTCGCTTCTTCTACAATTATGCAATTTCTCATGCATGCACGTCGATTTCTCTTACTCAACACACGGCCGTCCTTGAGAATTTTATCTCCGTGACACCTTACACCCCTTGTTTCAGATAAGTATATCCTCTTTGTCACCCTTTCCCCATCCATTCGTTCCACAAGTCAAAAACCATCGTTACTTGTTTGAACGCATTCTATCTGCAACACTCTGCTCATTCTTGCATCAGCTAATTCTTCTGATATCCTCATTCCTCATTTTATCACGCAACGTTACAGCAACCAGTCTCTTCAAAGATTGCATTTCCACAACATTTATTCCACTCTCGTTCCTCTTCATCTATTTCCAATGAACAATGTTTGGTATGAGCCGTGAGTATTTGGTTTTTTTTTTAAATCAAGTCGTTAAAAGAAAATGTTGACTATGAAATAGATGAAACAACTAATAAGACACTACGTCTAAGAAAAACTTTATAGTTCGACTTTTTTACAATCAGTAGGTACACAATTTGTTATATTCATCCACCATAATAATAAATGCAGGCAAGCTAACGCCAGTCGATAAAATATATGACGGGCCAAAAAGAAACACAGTAGATATAGGTTGATGACAAACGACTTACGCTTCAGGCAAAGTGTCCGGCCAGCGCATCTACTCAGGCATTCACTGACTCACCATTCACACTCACTCACACGTAGGACCATGGGTTCCTACCTCCATACCTACTTTAGTTCGTGATACCGCATTATACTTTGTCATAGTGTCACGCAGCCAGCCCGTCGGCCTTATCACCCGTCAGTCGTGTAAGGGAACCCAAACGGAAGATTCGCCTAGAGATATTGATATCCAAAGGTATACCTACGTATTCGAAAATCTGAAAGGTTGTAAACAATAATAATTTCACTACAAAAACTCGATGACGCTCTTAAACAATACACAATTCCTATCTATATAGGTACCTATTTATTGATCTGTAAATAATTTATTTATAAAAAAATGATATAAGTGAAAAAATAAGCATATTTGTAATTACCTACTACGCTATATATTATTATCCTTCACCTTCACGCCGTGTCCCAAGTAGATTAGGCAAAGAGAACGGAACGCCATATAAATCCCACATTATGTAATTATTTTTTTTAGCTTCATCTACATTCATACAATTACTAATACACGTACGTCGATTCTCTACTTAACCCACGACCATCCTTGAGAATTTGTACCACGTGATCAAGCCACGTAGTTCTCAGACGCTCGCACTTCCTCACACCCTTTCTTTCAGAAAAGTAGGTATATCCTGTTTGTTATCCTTTCCTCATTCATTCCTTCCACGCTTCCAAACCATCGTACCTAACTTATTTTCAAGCATTACACAAAAATAAATAATTTTTAATTTTTAAACCTGGCAGTAAAATTTAAGTAAGCTTATTCACATAACGGCGTTTTATAACATGTCCAATTATATCTGCCTATCCCGCAAATGGTGTTGCATAGAAAATAAGTAGCTATGATATTTTCCGAAATACATTCCAGCATTACAATAATATGAATAAATTCACTAAATAAAAAAGGATTCGGTCGATAAGTATGGTGACGAAATACATGAGGCAACATTCCCAAAAATCGACTGTAAACAGTAGCAGCTTTATATTGTGTAGGAACTTAAAGTGGGTTCAGTGATTAACGATAATATGTCAAATGTAATAATAATAACATATAACTTATCTATGTGTAATACTGAACCAACCTACTCTTAGACCTAATATACACCCTAAATATTTATCTGTACAGTAAGTAACCTTGTTATATAACAATGCCGCAAGCCGTACAACCTCAAAATGAGGTTTAATCGATGTACAAATAATATATGTACGTAATAGACTCGCTTTAGCAGCTCAATAAAATAATAAATACTGTACCCTCACGCCGTGTCCCAAGTGGGGTGGGCAGAAATGACGGAACGCCAAATAGATCTATCTTTTCACCCTTCCTTCGCCTCCTCCACATTCATACAATTTCTCATGCACTCAAGATGGTTTCTCTTACTCAACCAGGTTAAAAAAACAATCAGTTGTAAAATGAAATGGAAAATAAAATAAAAAGGCGAGCTTAGGTTGTCAGCAATACATTCCAGACAATCTCAATCACATTTTCAAAGCAAAAGTACGATTTTAAGTTTACTTAGGCCTACTTCACTTACACGACAGAAGCATATTGCTATAACACATGTCCAAAATTATGCTTAAAAAATACAAATTATAGTGGTTATATGGAAGAAATCGCTATAAAGTGATAATCTCGCCACTGCGTATCATTACATTTTTTCTTAAGTAAACTGATTTGTTGATTTTGTTATGTGAACGATAATGTGCAAGAAGAATAAAATAAATAAACAAATAATATCTTTGAATTGTAATACCAAAGTAATCCTCTAACCACTTCCTTCCTAATATCAATTCAAACCTCATCTCACTTACTTTATAAAATAGTTCCAAGTATTATATAAATATGAAGAAAGTGAGCGGATGAAAAAGAAGTAATTGAGTTACGATGGTTTGGACATGTTGAGGGAATGAACGATGAAGAGAGTGTATTAATCTGCAACTCTGGCATCCTAATATATAAATAAAAGACTCCATTTCCATACACAACAATTCGGTCTTTCTGGTTTGATAAAGACTTGAAATAAATGTATGTAGGTTTTAATTATATATCAATTCGTCCCTCTTCTGACTAACTGTCATATCTGATGTTTTTGGCGAAAACGAGTTATGATCACCAATGTGTATTTATATGTGCCCTGCATGTCTTCACTGAAGATCACACCTGTAACTGTTACCGTTTTTCTGGAAAAGCCTTCTGGTTTGTTGTCGTATTTACGAATTTTTCTAAATAAAATTTGTTGTGTCTACTAATTTCTCAAAATTTCTTCACAAAAATGATATTGAGATATATAAGAATAGGAACAAATAAAATAATGTAATATATTTACATTGAATCATATAACTAGGAGAGACGAAAATATGCACGACAAAACACAAAAAACGCTCTCCTGAACAATTTACTTTTAGGCAGATACGACAGTAAGTCAGAAGAGGGACGAAGTGTGAATATTTGTACTTATTGAAATGAATTTACTACCTTTTATTTAAAAAAAATGAAGTTATATTTTATTTGGGATTTTGTGGCTTAACATATTGTTGGTAAACACTGTATTAATAATATATATCCCATACATACCTATTTAAATACAATACCTATATCATTACGCAGTACTATGACAACAATGTATTTTTATAACTCATATTTAAACTCACTGTGTAGGTACAGTTTATAATATTTACAAGTGCTTTTAAAGGAAAATGATTGTTTGGACACACAGGAAGAAAATCATTATTTTAATATCACAATTTGTTGAAAAAATAATGCGTTTAAATAGATACTCGAGCTAGATACATGACAGGAAGTAATATATACGAGTATGCAGGTAATTTACATGGACTGGAATATAACCGGGTTAGTTGGAAGACATCACATTCTAGCGATCAACTCGCCCTCTGTACATTGAATATTTGTATAACTGATAGTTTTACGACACTTTATTGTAACAAATGTACAGTGAAGAATAAAAATAAATAATAATTATAGTTTTATTGACGGATTAAGATGCTACGGGCACATCTTGAGACTACCACAGGATAACATGATCAAAAAGATCATGGACGTAGAAGTGAGACCCAGAAGACCAAGCAAACCAGTGACCACCTGGATGTCCACAATTGCCAGGGACATGAAGGAGGCAAAGTTGCGATCGGAGGACGCAGGGGACCGGAAAACTTGGAAGATAAGGACTAGGAGAGCCGACCCCCAAGTAAATGGGATAAAGGCGAGGGCGAAGAAGAAGAAGATTGATGGATTCATGGTCTTAGGAATGTACCGGGAAGGGGTGACCCAATTGACAAAGGAAAGGTTTTTTTGGAAAGGTGACAGGGAAATTCTTGTTTAAAAATAATAATGTCAAAATAAGGAACTTTAATTAACTTTTTCAAACATTCTTAACTTGTAATACTTTGATAGCCTACTTTAATTTTACTTTGTGCTTTTGCCTTTGATCTGTTCCCGTGGCGCAATACATCAGCTGGCTCACGTCCGCGACGAAGACCACCAAAAAGATGGAAGGATAGCTGATCATCAGTGTCACAAGAGGGAACAACTTCCGAAACAACAGATCAATGATCTACTACAAGAGGGATAAGAAGAAAACGAATAAATAAACATGCATAGCAAAATAAAATACTTTATTCCTTCAAAACATAGTTGAAACTAAGTTATTTAACCTTAAATAACATTGTTTCAGTTGCTGTTACATGTGTTTATATACAATAATAATATTATATAAGGGTGCGTAGTACACAACATAAGTTCAGTAGCGAGCTTGTATCAACTTTCGCGAAAGCATCGTGTCGCGAAACTTAGTCGATTTGTCACCCGGTTAGACAGTGAAACAATACGCGACGTGTTCAAACATTCAGCGTCCTGTTATGACACGGGAAATCATGTAAAATAGATTAATCTAATGATACTACAACAGTTTAGTACCTACAATGTTATCATACAATGATAATATAGATTAATACAATATTTATAGAGGATGCTAATGACCGACCGATATTATTCTTCGTAGGCTTGTGGAAGCAATCGATAAAATGTGTTTATAGTAAATCTATATTTATATAAAAGAAAGTGGTGTTAGTTACTCCATTTATGAATCAAAAATGGCTGTACTGATTTGAATGATCTCTGATTTGTTGGATTCTTCTCCGCCCCGAATAGCCGATAGGCTATTAAAATATCTTACAAATTCACGGGAAGAAAAATTACGAAGAAAATTATTTACGGCATAGATTTTTAATTTCAATAAAAAATGCAATATGGAGAATTATACAAAATTAACGATGATGTTTTTTCATATAGATTGGCCTCTTTATAGAATATTTCTTGTATACATTTTCAAATGAGAATTGTTATCCAAACAATTTAACATCTGTGGTTCTAAAATTTCAATTTTGAAAAAATCATGGAAATAATTTTTATAAATTTAAAATGAATAGGTATCTACCTCAAAAAATAAATTACTACCTACATAATTATATATATATTTATTTTATTAGACTAGACGATGACACACTTGGACAATTACGGGAGTTTGTGTTAATTACACGTGTTCTAAAAACAATAAACAATAATAAGAAATGCAATTTACTGCCTCACCAGATTTTTGTCTGTTCTGAGGCAGTAATATGGTCTAATGTTTCACGTCATTTTCTCATAATCCCATAATACGAGTGTTACTTAGATAACATGAGAAAATATAACAAGCAACATAAATCCATAAGCAGACGTCAGCGAAATTGAAAACAAAATCTCACACAGGCGAACAGGTATGTGATATCATCCACGTGGATGTATATGCAATATCCACGGGTATGTTTCACATTAAAAAGATACTGTATTATTTCTCTACTACATGTACAGATAAGTCTCGGATCGGCCTTAGCCCGTTCTGTTCCGTTTAATTTAGATAGGTAATAAAAATATATAAAATGAAAACATTAAAACAGTGAATGTTAACAGTGTTTTTATTTATATATTTTTACATTATCATACTATAAACATCACGGCATATACCACAAGTGAGGTAATTATCAAATTAACTGAACGTAACAAACATTTTATTTATTTATTTATTTTGCACATCATCATTACATAAAAGTGTTAACAAAATAATATAAAATTTTGAAAACTAGGACGATGTGCAGTGGCGATATTATCACTATAAAGTGATTTCTTCCATCTAACCACGACACATTGAGATAAACCTAGTAAAAACAAATTTACTTACAAAAAAATATATTTTTATATTATCCATGCCAATAAAATAATAAGGCACTCAATATGGGTGCGGTGCTTCATCTCTGAATTGAAGATGTCAATTTCAAAGGTATACAGGGAAACGGTGCATTTTGAACGCAAATCGTCCAAGGTATCGGAATAATAAAATTGTTCACTGAAAAACAATGCCTCTCTTTAGACTAAATTTACGTAAATTTACAACAATTGTAAGTTTGAATATAAAAGTCGTATTACCTTTTAAATAACATTCGAAAAATTTCAGAAAATATTGCGAGACTTATACTTTACCGTGTTCTCCATGGGGTGCAAATCCAAGCTCGTTTAAGCTAGAAATTACTACATCAAAACAAAAAGGTAGAAACCAGGTTACTACGCTACGCCTATTATTAAAAACAGTATACCTAAATCAAAACAGTGTGTTTATTTCCATAAATTAATTATTCTGTTATCACTTGTGATTTTTTTATCTGCTGAGATTGTCATGGACAAAAGCTATCAGTGCAGTCTGTCATTTTTTAGATAATAATAACATTAATATTAACATCATCGGAATGTTTTTTTTTTATATTCTCACGATATTAGTGAATCCACTTGCTTCCCCACTTGTGGCAAATGTCGTAATGGTAAAGAGGGACGAAGAATATTATAAGTTTGCTTTCATCGAATTGTCGCAAATCTGAGTGTTGATGTATTTCATTTCATCGGTGAAATGTGAGATAAAGCAATCTTGCAAAATTCAGATGCGACGAGCGTCTAGTTGCAACGCTGCAAAAATAATAACAAATGGTCTAACAAACTACAACGAACCAGAGGTATATTTTTGCGAAATTTTATTACCAGCGCTTTCGCTTTCATCACACTGAGAAATGATGAAGATGTGATGAATTTAATAACTTACTGACAAATCCAATGATTCTTTAGGCAACAAGATGTATGTTGCAGAGCACTTGTTGAAATTGTTAGCGAGTTTTGTTTTAACAATTCACAATTGCATTAGGTAACATAATAACTTTAAATTTAACACGTCATTTTATTTTAATTTTTTTCTTTATTAACACAACAGCACGTAATATGCAATAAAAATCATAATGACAAAAGAAATATAAGGCCAATTACAGTGTTTATACATATATAAAACAAGAATACAACGAGAGAGAGAGAGAGAGAGAGAGAGAGAGAGAGAGAGAGAGAGAGAGAGAGAGAGAGAGAGAGAGAGAGAGAGAGAGAGAGAGAGAGAGAGAGAGAGAGAGAGAGAGAGAGAGAGAGAGAGAGAGAGAGAGAGAGATGAAGGAACTGTTCAAACAAAAATTAAACGAAATTCACGCGTTCATGGTCTGCGCCACGGCCCCTGCGAATTGTCCCCGCGACATTGTGAAAATATCCAGGTGGACAAAAAATCATCGTTATATGTCTCCAAGAGCCGGTTAACAACAGAGTTTCTGGTGTAATTTGATGAAAATGTTTCGACATGAAATAAAACATTGTTTCGTGTTCGCCTCGGCAACGGCACACGAATCGAGAAACAATTACACATTGAGTCATGAAACAATTATATGATTAACTTGAACTCCCAACCCATATTTTTCGCTAGGTGTGCTTTGTCCAATTAAACTACCAGAAGACATGCCGAGGGCTCGGAGTCAATCCCGGGTTCGATTCTCGCCCTGGATAAAATTAAGAATAGCCTTTTTCAAATCGTCCTGGGTCTGAGTGCTACCTACATATAGATGTATTTAGTGTGGTAATACCCAGAATACAAGATTCATGAATCTCGAGTTGGGACGACCTCGATCTGTGTGACTTTTCCATTTCTATATTTTTTTTTATTATTCTTATTATCGCTTGTAATTTTCTTAACTTTATAATTTGTTATAATTTTTTATTAATTGAGTTGAAAATTATTTTGTAAAACTCTTTAATATTTTATCGAAATAAACACAAACTTTCTAGTTTTTCTAAATTTTATAACAGGAGCAGTAACCTGGTTTTGACTTGCAAAGTCATTTTTTTATTTATTTACAAGAACAAAACAAATACAAAGTACCTACAGAAACAAGGTAAATCTTTCGAAGGTTGAATTTCATTCCTATAAAAAAAATATACATTTTGTTACAACATTATAATAATTATGATTTCGGGAAAAGCGCGTACCGCTAGAATCAACAAAAATGAAATTATATTTGAACAATAAAAAAGTGCGTAATACGAAAAGAGTAGACATGCAGAAAGATAAACAGAAGATAGACAAAAGTTCCAAGTTCCCACGAGATGGTAAGCTCATCGAAGCATGAATCACAGTAATAACAATAGCAGTAGCTTAATAACAATCACACTCGTACATCGATGGCTTAAAGCAGAGAAGACACATGTCCACATTTGACAGTTTCATGAAAACAGGTTTTCAAAGTTTGAGATTTTCAATTTATTAACTACGCGTTATTTTTTAAGAATGAGGAACTTTCACAAAAAAAAAAATCAACTCAAAAAATAAAAATTATGGTGCTTTTTATATTTTTAAATTTACCACCATTTAAAAAAGCAATTTTCGCACTTCGCCGCAAAAAAGTCCACTCAAAAAAAACACGGAACACGGACGTGGCTACCACACGTGCAGGTAAGTACTCGCGTGCCTGGCTTGCGCAGGCAAAATTTCAAGCAAGTCGAAAAGTCCGCAAGCCGCGCTGTAGGATTTGCGCGGGACACAGTTTTACCAACTACACGCACGGTGTTCCATGTACAAGTCGGCCTGCGTAGGCAAAACTATGGTGATACTTGTGCGTGTAGTAGACGCCTAAGAGTGAGATTTGTGACAATACAACTTAGCGCCTAGCGACGTCACAACGAGCTAATTCAATAACAGAAAATATGGATTTTTAAAATGAAAATAATGAATGATTTTTTTTATTTTATCGTTTCTTATTAGGATATTCGTGATCAGCGTATATTTATTAATATGAATTGATAGCATTTATTCATATTCCTCACACATGCATGTTCCACATTAAGAAAATATCTATAAATGCATTCTCAAATATCTTATGTGACATGTTACATCTGTGCACAATGTTCATTTTAGAACGTGTAGCATTCGGTGTTAGTTAAATATTTTGATAATGATACAAGTATTATCGATAATTATGTACTCAGGACATAGAAGACACTGCAATCGATCTTGTACATAGGTATATTAACACATTTTACCTAAATAGTGGACATGTATCTTTTGTGCTTTAAGCCATCGACATTATATTAACAAGTAACAGTGAGTGAAATAGCAGGGAACAGGTATTGTGTATCAGGTAACGGATAATTGAAAGTAAAATAGAATAACAATTAACTCATCATTATTAAAATAATTTTATTACATTAGGTACGTATAAAATTTATAATAAAATAATTCATTTGTTGATTGTGTGTTCTTTCGTTTTTTTATGAAAATCATACAAATCTCAAGGAAGGCCGCGTGTATAGTATCTAAGAGAAATAGGTGTGCATGTATGAGAAATTGCACGAATGTGGATAAAGCAAAAATGAATATAAAAGATATGCGTATATGGCGTTCCTTACTCTCTGTCTACCCCATTTGGGATCTCGCATGAGGGTTATACAAAGACAATAAATACTACACTAAAAGTCGCTTTGAAAAGAGAAATAGGACAATCTGTTCCAACTTAACATCATTACATTCAAAATATTTGAATGTATTACAGAATTATGGCTTTAAAAAGACAGGATTAAAAATATGACACAGAGATAATCGGGAATTGGAAGCCAAGAATCCACAGGCTGATTGGATCAAAATGATTTAAAAAGTAAAGACCTAAATATGAGTTACAAAAAATAATCGACGCAAACGTGACTTATACCTACTATAACCCAATTAAATAAGAGCAGAGCGAAAAATCTGACAAAATATTTTTAGTTATTTTAAATTCGTTCAAACTCACTCCTTTATGCATCACAATATTCATTAAATTAAAAAAAAAAACTCAAATCTCTCGCAGGTAACTTAGCTAGTAAAAATACTAATTAGATAGTACATATTATTCATATATCATTACTTACGAGGTAGGCAGAGAGTATTGAGAAATAATAAAACTCGGAGCGAATGAATGGACTTGAGAGTGTAGTAGATAATGTTGTGAGTGAAACCAGAGTGCGTGAAGAGCCACAAGGCGTGTAATCGCTTTTCATTCAAAATTATCAGACGTGGAACAGTGGCTTACCGTGTAATCACTTTCTTAATGATGCGATGGACGCGATGGACGTATTTCAAACCCAGCAACAGAATTTATAGTCAACTACCAATATTTAATATTAATTTATATTCGACAGCCGGACAGCTCGTCGAGTGCTTTTTCTTCCAAATTATTACGCCCACAATATTGTGCTGTAAACCATAAAAATGGTTAGATGGAAGAAATCACAATATATAGTGAAAATCTCGCCACTGTGCATCATCACATGTATACCTACTGCTTTGTTTATTTTGTTATATGAATGATGATGTGCAAGAATAATAAAATAAATAAATTCAGAAAGTTTTGTATTTATATGTGAATTTAACTCATAAAACTATCAAATAATATTTTAGAAAAGTCAATGTCACCTTATTTGAAAGTGTCCTGTACCTACGGCACTATCAATTAATAAGGTGACTTTGCCCTAAAAAAAAAGCAATGAAAAATGACATTACGATGTTTTTTTTTTGGGTATAATGAGACCCCAACCGAAGTAGGGTCGGGGGAAGGCGATGCCTTTATGTATGAAAGTACTTTCCAAAAAGGAAAATAACAATTGACAAACTAATTAATGTAAGAAAACAAAAATGATTTACGTTTAAAAAAGACCATTCATGTTTCCTTTCATTTAAAAAATTGAGTGACATGGTTTCAACTTACAAGGTTATTGTCAAACTGATTTAACTACATATCGATTGTTATGTTACATATATCATATCTTAGTCTTAAAAATAATTTATTTATTAATTCTTTACTGTATAAATTGATCACAATACCTATATACCATTTTATAGAAAAATTGACAATGTCCTTATAAGACGAAAGACGTCTCTCTCATCGAATAAATCAATAGTAGAATAAAACGCTTTTTTTTATTTATTTCGCATTTGAATTAGATATAATCAATACACATAGGGTGTGTTTATCGCAGTGGCGCGATCTCTTTCTTCCAAATAATCTAAATAATGTAGATTCTTTAAATATGAATATAATTTAATGCAACGTTTATTTTGGGAGACAAACAGATGGTCTAAGTTTTACATAAATATGAAAGTAGATATTTGGTGTGAATCAGTCAAAAAAGCATATATATTGGGTATTTTGAGCACTGTTGTATTGGCTCGAACAGAAATAAAAGCTTTCTGTAATAAATATTGCATACTTGCTTTATTTTAAATTGTTGTAAACATAAATAGATTGGAAAACTGTTGTCAAAATGTCTAGATAAATTTCAATTCACATTTCTCGGTACCTTATCAACAATATCAGACAAATTAATAATTAAATTTATTCACATAAATATTGATAAAGTAAGTAATAAAAGTCATTACAACGAAACAACGCGGCATAGAATCATAGACCATAGCGAAAACTCATACACGCACCGCTAGATTTTTGCATCGATGACGCAAAGATATCTAATTATGATTTGTAATAATAGAATTTATTCGTATTATGATTATGACACAAAACATAGAACACTGAATTTGTATACCAAAGAATAGATCTCCTATTGATTTATATCTTCAATTGGAGAGATTTCGCGGCCCCGTGATCATCTGTGTCAATCGATGAAACATTTTTTTGTAACTTCATTATTGAATTCATCTTAATACTACATATTGAATATTTTATTGCAACGTATAGTTAATATAGGTTCACATAGGTACCTATTAAAAAAAATTAATTATCACCTTTTTCACATTTTTTTTTCATCTTGAAAATAAAGTTTAGAATAGTCATTCTTCATTTCGCATAGTGATTTGACGATCGAGCTTTCTATTTCTGTGATATGCCTTAATTTTTGTAGGCACAGGGAGGACACCTTGCATGTTTATTACAAGCAGATAATCTGCTGGCTACCCTCTGTGTAGGATATGCCGAGATGATGTAGGTAGATAGATAACCGGTAGTGTTTTAAAAAAATTAAGTGGTGTAGTACATGATAAACTAATTCTTAATAATTAAAAATGTTTCGTGATTACCACATGGTTAGTGCCAAGAAGATCAAACAAATTCTTAAGATAGACAGATATTTATAAATTTCTGAAATCGTTATCATGAGAACGGTTTACTGTAAAAGAGGACCCTAAACCTTACAGATATATAAAATCATGATCCATTTTGTAATTCCTCGTAGGTATTCAATATAAAAATAAGACTATTTTTTTGAAATATTCTATCCTATCCTATTACGTAACATTGTAGGTTCATTAATGTGTCTTTTTTTTAGAATAATTAAGTGATGGCTGACTATTTTAATTCATTGACAGATAATACCAATTATTAACATAATTAATTTATTACATTATTTTAATGTTTATTTCACTGATTTAATGCCGTACAAAAAAAAATCAATCTTTCTACTTTGATGAATCAATCAATAGAAGACTTTATCATTGACACACTAAAATCTATACAAATTTTAATAAAGAATAAATATTATATTCGTACAAATAAATAATGTGAACAGATATTATTTCTAAATGCAAGGCTCTACTGGAGAAAGTCCAAGGCGCGCTAGTTCACCAAATTACTATCAACACTTGCATTGCAAGTGTAACTAGTGTACCTACCAACAACATACCAAATTTGTTATGCGACAAATTTGGTGCTGACCTTGGCTTGTGAGTGGATAAAACATAATTATTAGCATATTTACATAATATGTTCTTATGACGGAATGAATTAAATTTTGTAGACTTAAAATGTCAACTTGCAACTCTGTTACATAGTTAATACTTTCAAAATAAATAAAACTAAAAGAATTTCACTCATTGGCCACAAGCTAAGTAACATTTCAAGACAATTTTGTAAATGGCCGGAATGACTATGTATTTAGAAAAATCCTGAACAGCTTTTCAATGTCAAAGGTGCACAGAAATCGCGAAAGTTTGTTTTGAATTTATGTGACAAATAGGTAAGAACATAGTTATTTACGTCATTAACAAAAATAAACTAAAAAAACTCGCAGTAACGTATAAACATAAAAAAATATAGAAATAAATAAAACAAGTATTTTATTCTACTATTGTTAATTGGGGCTTTTTGGATGAGGAGGACACTAGCTGTGACTGCGGGGAGGTGCAGAGTGATTCTCATGTATTGCAATGCCCGCTGATGCGGAATGCATGTAATGAGAGTGACCTATTGATGACGAATGACAAGGCGATATACGTCGCTGAATACTGGAGTGGCAAAGTCTAAAGTCCGGACCCGAAAAGTAAGTATTGTTAAAATATATCATGTAATTAAAATATGTCACAATAGTAGAATAAAACACTTGTTTTATTTATTTCGATATGGAATTGAATTAAAATATGTCACAATAATAGAAAAGAACACTTGTTTTATTTATTTCGATATGGAATTGAATTAAAATATGTCACAATAGTACATAGAATAAAACACTTGTTTTATTTATTTCGATATGGAATTCTACTACCTAAACACCGACACAGTGAATCAAGAAATATACCTACATTCTGTCTCAGACCTATGAAAAACATTGCTTCTAGAGAATATTTTTATTAAGCAGCACTTTCGAAGAACTTAGGAAGTGCTTGAATTTTTGAATATTAATTTAAAAAATGTGTTATATTTTTATAAAAAATCCTGTAAAATAAAAACAGCTGTTTATCCAATATAAACTATACTATACCATCAACGCATATCCCTCAAGTGGGGAAGCCAGCAGACCAGCTGCTAATAATTAATATGCAAGCTGTCCTCTCAGACCCAATATAAATTTAAGGCTTTCAGGATAGGTGGCAAACCTCATCGCTGAATTTAAGATGAAAAATAACTTAATTTTTTCGAACACCTGCCTTTACCAGGAAAATCGAAAACTTACGGAGAAGAGTAGGAGACCAATTCTTAACTGAGTGCTCCTTTATATGTAACGTTTGTTATTTAAAGTTTTGTATTACCCATCTATCTATCTATCACTTATTGTAATATCCAAAAACGAAAACAACAAACTCATCACGTGACGTATTAAACAAATCCACGCAATGGGCTGATTTCAGTTTGCCTCATGAGAGAGAACAATGATATTATTATAATGAACAATGGAAGCCATCAATAAAACGGAATATAATATTTGAACAATAATAATTCGTGCTAAAACCACAATATATTTTATTGCCACCAAAACTAATATGTGAAAGGTAACTCGGGTTAGGCACGTAAAATCACTGTTATAATAGGTAATAAAATATAATTTTAATAGCGAATAAAGTATAAATAAGTAAACAAAATTTTCTATGCATTGGTGTCAAGGAGATAGCAGAACTAGTAAATAACTTCGTATGAGAGTGTTATTTTTGTAACGTTATATATTATTAATTTTAATGTGTATTCTTTGTGAAAACAAAGAACAGTAACATTTAAGTATAATATTATATCGTAAACATATTTGGATCCATAAGTTTTGGAATGTTTGGATTAGTTTGTATGCTTGAATACATTTGGTAAACAGAATACCCTCTATACGCACTCCAATTCTCAGAATACTTTTCGGGATAATAGATCCTCAAACTTGGATTCCCTCTGTGGTCGGTAGCCAGATGATAGAGCAGTGATTCCCAAAGTGGTCCAGGTGGACCCCCAGAGGTCCACGAGAGGCTCGACGGGGGTCTACGTTGGCATGACTAAAAAATTAGAGGAGTTTTTGAAATATTTCAAATTACTATTCCATTTTGAAAATTCGGCGACAGGGGGGGTAGAAATTTGAACACGTAGTATTTTTAAAGTATCCTCCGGTTTGAACATATAGTCGGTACAAATACCCGTTACATTGTAGAAAAAGGTAGGTACTGTGAGAAAATATTCTGCAAGAAAACCGAGGATTTCTTGAAATATTTCAAATTCCTATATCATCTCGAAAATTTAGCGACGGTGGGTAGAAATGCAGGAGGTCTATCGGAACCAGCAAAAATTTGAAAATGGTCTATGAGAAAAAAAAGTACGGGAACTTCTCGTAGAAAGACTCGTATAAGATTCCATCACGTTTCATAAAAACATGGCCTTGGTTAATTAAAATAAAACACTTATTAGTAGTATATCCACGGTGACTTTTTATTGGACGCGAGCCGGCTTTCAAGAGCTTCCGCTCTCATCATCAGGCTGGCGTGGATATACTACTAATAAGCGTTTTATTTTAATTAATTCAACATGAATTTCCACCAAGTACCGTCGGTTGAAAATATCAACTTTATGGCCTTGGTTACTGAAAAACTTACAGAATATAGTGTGATACCATTTCTGATTCGAAGATCTAGTGGCAAGTAAAAAGAAACCTTAAACTAAATATTATATCAAATGAATAAATTATCGAGCAAAGTGTGATTTAAGGGTAAGCACACAAAATATCCATAAAAATAACTGGTACAGTGAAAGTAGTAACTATATAGTGATGTTTCGGTACATTTTTACTATCATCATATTTTGACCTTCTGCATTGTAACATTCTACTTTGAAAATCATCTCATTTTATTTTCATATGTACATATCTACTGAAGGCCATCGGAGAATAAATATTCATCAGCAATTACCTTTCAATTCGTCTTAACAAAATGATAAATAAGTATTAACAATAATACCAATTATTTTACATTATCAATAATTGAAATCCCGTGAACTATGGTGTTTTATTTATTTATTTATCCGTTCTTTGCTATACATTGATGGTGTTGTGTTATCATTGATTTGAAATATTAGAATCAACCAATCTTTTAATTTATTTATTCGTTCTTAACTGTCACCTAAACTACCACTTAGATCTTTGGAGGCTGTAGAAGAGGGAAGAAGACCGGTGGGCCGCCCTAGAAGAAGCTGGCAAGGGCAGGTGTCGGACTTGTTTGTTGAATGGCTTGGTTTGGAGAGACCAGAGGTCCTGGAAGCGGCGGTGGACAAGGGGAAGAAGATATTTTATGTGTATGTACGTTCTTAACTATATATTGATTCTTCTTCTGTACGTGCCTTGACGGATCCCTCCGACGTTAACGATCACCTGAGAGAAGTCTTGTCTGTTCTGGGCAGCAGCACGAAACACCTTCTCCACACCTCTCATCCCGGTTCCAAATTGATCACACTCACCGAAAGTCTCTCTCTCTCTTTTTTCTCACCGAAAGTCAAACCATTTGAATAGTACCTACAGAGGAAATTTAATTTACTTTCAAATTTCTATGACTCCTTACATACATGCCATCACGCCGCTTCCCTCGCGGGGTAGGCAGAAAGGATCGAGTGCCACTTCCTTCTATCCCAGCATACATCTTTCGCTTCTGTCACTGTCATACAATTCCCCATGCATGCTCTCCTATTCAATGTGCACAACACATGACCGCCCTGTAGGATTTGGTTTAAATGATCTTGCCACTTAATCCTCGGACGTCCACGTCTTCTAGCACCATTCCTCTCATCCATGACTCATTCCACGTAACTAATCAGACACAAAGAAAATGACACATCCAGCAACACATAATTTTTGATCTTCTGTAAGATCTTGATAATGGAATAGATATATGTATTATTATTCGTGAATCCATCAATGATAATAATTATATTATTGGCCATAAACGGCATCTCGAAGAATAGTTGTGTGTACAAGAAATGTCAAGGCAAACTCGACAGCCAATACGGTAAGAATGTCTGGTACAGATATACAAACAGTGAACACTGAACATTCTATAATAATAATAATGATTAACTATTATTAAAAAGTAATGTTGAAATGTTAAATTAAATTGTTTACTACCGGTTACAATAAATAAATAAATAATTGAATCAAATCATCTTAGTAGTAAAATAAAATCGTCTCTTTCCAATATAATTATAGGCACAAAGCCTTGAATTCGTAAAGTGGTATATAAAACGAAATCACAAAATAACTACAAAACAGCACATTTTGATAGTTCACAGAGATTTTTGTTCTGAAGTAGGTATAGGTATTTCACCATTTGAGTTAATTAAAAACATTTTTTGGTATAAAAATAAGTAGGTACCTTATTACAAAAAAAAATAATGAGAAGCCTCCCGTGGAGCACCCGGTAAAGAGTTGGACTCCAACCCTTCTCCGTAAGTTTTCGAGTGTCCTGTAAAAGGCAGGTGTTAAATTCAGCGATGAGGTTTGCCACCCATCTTGAATATCTTGATTTTATATTGCCACGTAGAGGACAGCATGCATGTTTACTATATGCAGCTTAATAAACAATGTTTACTTACCTAGTAACGTTCGTACCCAAGGAAAACCGAAGTGAATGAATTTAATATGGAGAGAAAATTTGGAAGAACGGTCTCACCTGAAACAAAAAAAAAATACAAAATTATTAGTTGAGGTAAAAACAATATATCCATGGACAATCAATACGTATTCAGTAAGTTTCAAACTAAGATATTATGAATCTTGTTTTATGGGTGTTAACGCACCGATAACATAAACATGTTTCACCCAGACCCTAGACATTTTGAAAAAAGGAATTTTTCATTTTATTCTGGCTAGGAATCGAGCCAGAGAACTCGTAAGAGTAAAACAAGCTCTACGCCATGCTAGTCGATCAATTATTATCTTATATTTTTTTCGTCCTTTTTCGTCTCGAGAACACTTTTCTCCATTCTGATCGGTCAGTCAATCGAGTAACCCTTTCCCAAGACGTTTCTAATATCCTCTTCAAATAAAAATTATTGGAATATGTCGAAAACTTTTGAGAAAAACAAAATATTTATTTATTAAAGGTTCGTCGGTAGCCTGGAGGTAGAGTCTCGGCCTTCAGAACAAGGGGTCCGTGGTTCGATCCCAGGTGCCGGCAAACTCCCCTTTCACGGCACAAGCTTTTAGCTTAGTGTGAAAGGTGTATAAGGTTGTATTTGGGTTTATAACAAACCCAGATATATCTTTTTACAAAAAAAAAAAATTATTTACTAATACATTATATGGCAATAGAGTCTTTTTTATAACAGTAAGATTTACAAAAAAAAATAAAAAAAATACAGAAATACTCTAATAAGTACAATCATACATAAAAATAACCTTAAAAATTTAAACACAAATTAGGAACCAAACAATACAATATCACATTAGTTTCTTACAAAAAAAATTCTACAGCAATGACCAATTTTATATCCATCTAAATATTGGTATCCGTTTTTGGCTATCGTTGGAGGAAATTCACAAAATGTGAAACAGCCACAAAGTAAAGAGATTCACAAAGTAAATCTGCGCATATTTTCATAAATAAATACTCTCAAACTTTTAAACAACCTGATAATCAATTCGCATGGTTACATTAAGTCATAAATATCTCGAGACTAGCATAATCCGTCTGTGAGAAATTTGTTTATAATAAATCGTTAGACAGTGGCTATCTAAATATTATTATTTTTTATAAGATAACGGCATCCCGTCCCTTGTGGGACGATTTGTGCCAAGTACAATATATTTAAAAGTAGCTATCTATAGTGACACAAAAAACATAGCAAAAATTCTAGCTTTAATGCATGTTCACAATATTGTGATGACACATCGCTTGTACGATCTAAAACCGCAGGTAAAACCGAAAATTTCGCAATGCACATGTGGCTGGCTAAAGCATTTCGTAAACCAAATAATAACAATAATAATATTCACACATACAGCTCATAATCACGGTATAACTACTATTCCATCTCTTATGCCTGCTTAAGTAACAACTTCTCACAAAGAGAGATAAGCATTTTTTAGGTTTATCTTGTTGAAATAAAAAATGTTAAAGTAAATAAATTTTCTATTTTTTTTTGTATTGTCCCAGAACAGACCTTAGTCTAGTGGAGCAATATAGTCCATAATGTTGATCTTTTATTTGTTTGTACATACCTACGTATGTACTGTTTTTTGAAGTGAATAAAAAAAATTACTGACTTATATTTACTTATATATTCTTATATTCCGATCACACAAGGCAAAGAATTGGTGTCCCACTCTTTTCCGTTAGTTTTCGAGTTTCCTGTATAAGGCAGGTGGTCGGAAAAATAATAACACTTTACATCTTAAATTCAGCGGTGAGGTTTTGCAACCAATTTGAAAGTATTTTTTGGCACGGAAAGGACAGCTTGCATGTCTATTTTTACACCTTGTCTACTAGCTACCCCACTTGAGGAATAGGTATGCCCTAATGATAGGTAAAAAAATAGTATTTTTTCAGAAACTTTTATAGATAGGTATAACGGAAGCGAATAGCTTATGCAAGCATAGGAATAAGTGGAGCTCAATACATTCTGTCTACTCCAAAAGGGAAATGATGGTGTGAAGACGATAATGATGAATCCATATTTTTAAATAAACTTATATGAATGCATAACTCTGTAGAACAATGGGGAATAATAAATGCGCTAAATGAAGCAAGAATTGACTCCAGATACTCAAGGCTGATCAAATTTATCTATGACCACGCTACAATGGATGTAAGGATTGACGAGGACACAAAAACGGGGAAAATCAATATCAAGAGAGGTGTAAGACAAGGCGATACCATCTCACCTAAACTTTTTACGTTAGTTCTAGAAAGTATTTTTAAAACACTAAACTGGGAACATAAAGGGATTAAAATTAACGGAACATATCTGAGTCACCTCCGCTTCGCAGATGACATAGTACTCATCAGTGATGATCTGGAAGAACTTCATACCATGATAAAAGAGCTCCACGATGCCTCCCTGAAAGTTGGTCTACAGATGAACATAAATAAAACCAAAATCATGAGTCCATCCAACAGCAGTATCACAATCGATAATAAGAAAATTGAACCTGTTGAAGAGTATATTTATCTTGGACATAAGATCAAATTAGGGAAAGAAAATCAGACAGCGGAAGTACCCAGAAGAATTGGACTAGGTTGGGCAGCCTTTGGGAAACTCAATCATATACTTAAAAACAAGGATATTCCCATGAATTTAAAAAGAAAAGTGTTTGAAACATGTATCCTCCCTGTGCTTACATATGGTCTGGAAACTATCACCTTAACTGCGAGGACCATATATAAATTAAAATGTACACAGCGATCTATGGAGAGACAAATGTTAGGCATAAGTCTGAGAGATAGAATCAGAAATGAAGAAATCAGACGCCGGACAAAGGTTGTCGACGTGGTGGATCGTATTGCCAAGCTAAAGTGGCAATGGGCAGGTCATGTTGCCAGACAGGGAACAGACAGATGGGCACCCAGAGTCCTAGGATGGAGACCATGGGACATGAAAAGAGGAATAGGCCGGCCTCAGAAACGTTGGGCCGATGATATTGTCCCTGTCGCGGGTAGCAGGTGGATGAGAGAAGCCCAAAGAAGAGAAGAATGGAAGAAATTAGAAGAGGCCTACATCCAGCATTGGAGAGACGGCTGAAGAAGAAGAAGAAGAAGAATGCATAAACTCATTTCCTCGAAATTGAACGGAACTTAAGATTTAAGGAATTTATAAAAAATAACTTGATAAAGTAGGCGCACTTTGGAACAAATTTCAAATTCAAATTCAAATGTTAGTATTATTTATTATTGATAAATATAATTTTTTTTTATTTTTTTTTTTTTATTTAAAATAAAAAAAATTAACTAATAATTAATAATTTAATTAAAAATTATTTAATGATTAAGGTATTAATTTAACCAGGGATTGTTTCATTCTCAGAGTATAGTCATAGCTAGTAATGCTATGCTTAATATGCATAATTTTTGTGTGTATAGATTATAATGCATATCAAAAGTAATTAATTGTTCGTGTTATAACAAAGACATTATAAGAAGTATAGTAGGTACGTTTAAAGTGTCCCACACACAAATTCCAACGAAATGAATGGGTAAATTCGATCATAGTAGAAAATGACGACATTAGATTAGGTATATATTATTGCAGTAGGCAGCACGATGGTAACGAGTTGGAATTCCATTCTGAAGGTCTGAGGTTGGAATCATGATGCAGTAGACTTACTCCACCTTAATGACACAAACGTATTGTTTTTATTGTTTGCAGGAAAACTTAACAAATCAATGTACTGCTGCGTTAGCGATATCTTTTTTTAAATATCTGGGTTTTGTTATAAACCCAAATAAAACATTATACACCTATCAAACTAAGCTAGGGGCTTGTGCCTAGAAAGGGGAGTTTGCCGGTACTACCGACGAACTCAAACATCTATCAATCCATTAACCTTTCTAAGTGTCGGGTGTGTGTTAATTATTTTTCTTTTATTTTGTTAGGTATATTGATTATGTATATTTTACATAGAAACATTTGTTATAATTATATTGAAATAACTTTATTTGTCGGTTGGACTCCTATTTATCAGTCTCTGGAAATGATCTTATTTGTTATAATGAGACCTGAGGGAGGCAGAGCTGCGTTCGGAGGATGCAGGAGACTGGAGAACTTTGAAGATTAGGAATAATTAAAAAAAATCTCGATGTTATCATTTTCAACTCAGAAATGTGGCATACCACCCTTCCTCACCCATTCTGGATTCCTTACCCTATACTGTGCATAAAGAGAACAACTTGCATTCTTATTTCATACATTTAGTGCTTCGGCTACCGTACTTGTGGGAAACATCGTGATGGTATATATAGATAAATAGACTTAATTTCCTCTTAGCCTACCCCCAAGTACAGTCTAATCAAATGATGATGACGATGCAAATAAACAGATATTTATCTAATATTTTAATGTATTTGCGAAATACTTAGTAGACAACAGTATTAGGCTCTGTACTACTACGTTGCTTAGTCATTTGCCATCACATTACTATAATAAATAAAATGCATCATAAGAATATTATAATCGAGGTAAAATTATAATAAGTTTTATTGTACATACAAAAATATTAATAATAATCCACTCTATGACGATATAGTGAGGCTCAAACCATAAATCGATGGATTTTACCGCATTAAAAACATCGATGAATGAAAGTGTACACTATTTGTAGATTATATTGTATAAATCACAGAAATTACGCTAAAATTATCAAACTTTTCTATGTGAATCAATATCTTTCGTCACATCTCAAAACAAAGTAATGCAATATACCATATTGGTTTCATAATAATAGAGGAAGTCTGACTAAGTGGGTGGTTATTCAGTTGCTGTGGAACATTATTCCCTATGATTTGCGGACTCTGTAGAGTGTGGAGGGGTTCAAGGCAAGGTTAAATACTCTATTGTTCAGGGGAAGTTATGATTCTGGAAAAGACCCTTGGGGAAGGTTTTTCCACAGAACGTCGCATCTTAAAAAAAATTGTCTAGTTAATATTATTTTAAATTAAAAAAAAAATGTTTATTAAATTAAAAACAATCACATAAAATATACATTTAAATTCATAAAACAATATTCTTTCTCCCTTATAGAGATATCTCGTGATAAGTGCGGAAGTACTCAAAAATCTCTCAGTGTTGTAAGATACATTTTTCTCAAATTGATAGTAAGTAGGTACATGATAAAAATAATAGATAACAATACTTCTAAATATAGTTAGCTAGGTTGTTTTCGGCACATTTCTTGTATTTTTACAAATTATTCGTAATCCAACTTTCATTGACGATGAACAATAAAATGCTTGACAACCCTATCCTCTCACTTTTTAGTGATGTAATTAACCTTCGCGATAAAGCACAGTAACATAATTCACAGTGATTTATTATAAAACACGTATACAACAACATCAGTCAGTCATAGAACATCATCATAATCTCAACGAAAGGCAAAGGTGGTGACGATATAGAGGTAGGTAATACCGATTACTGTTACAATACAAACTTGATGTGAATTTATTTGGTACTTGTTGCAAATCTGGCATTTGTCAGAGAATAGTAACCATCGCCATCAGAGCAAAATCCGGATTCAAAATCAACACAAAATAGCAATTTGCTTGAAGGTAGAGCAAATAAATAGACATATTGAAGATTACATCCTTTTTTCTGTTTTATATGCCCTATGTTTTTAAATTGAACTAAACTGACTTTATGATAAAACATACTTATCAAACAATGTAAATTGGTTTACTGGAAGACATTGCCTCAAGGCAATGTCTTCCACTAAACCAATTTACAGGCAATGTCTTCCAGTAATTCACGTGGATCAATTCTCAAGGACGGTCGCGTGTTAAGTAAGAGGAATCGGCGTGCATGTATGAGAAACTGGATGAATGTAGAGGAAGCGAAAGAAGTATGTAAGGATAGATCGACATGGCGTTCCATTCTATCTGCCTACCCCACCTGGGACACGGCGTGAGGGTATAGTATAGTAAATATAATATAGTATAGTAGTACTACACCTAACTTCTTTAACAAATTTCAAGAACTCCACGCCTGAAACCAACATGACCCCACCAACCCCTACAACTTCACTGTAAAATTAACTGAGTCCACGAAACCGGTCGTGCGTTAGGTTAACTCTAAAGAAACACTAAACAGTAGGTACCTATTAATAAATATTATTAATTTTATTACATAATATAAATGAAGTGTTACAAAGTTAGTGCCGATACAATCAATAAAATATGATGACGAACTTAATCTTTAATTCTTTCATAGCATTATTATTCAAGATGACATCATTGTTCATAGTACTAAACATTGCATAATAATGAGAAGGTATTGTGTAATAATAAGATAGATACCAAAAAGGTTATACTGTAAGATTCAAACGAAAACAATAATAATATGTCAATCACTATTCAAATTATTACTGTGCAAGTTCTGCGCAAAAAATTAATGGATTGTGATTGGTTGGATTTATTTCACAATATAAACGAAGCTATAAAATGACTATGATTTTAACACTTAGGTATCTATAGATATTAGTGGAGGAAATCCCTATAATGGTGCACTCGGTTATCAAATAAGTGCCAACAGTGATGCATGCAAGTGAGATTTGAACATGGCTGAAGAAGGATGAAAGCTGTATAAAAGTGCATAAAAGCGTCATTTGTGAAGATTGTGGGATTAACGTTGGGGTAATCATCATCGTCGCCCTTACGCTCCTCTCGGGAGCACAGGGCAGAAACCAGCCTCCTCCATTCAGAGCGTCTCTGTGCCAATTGCGTCACCTCTTCCCACGACATTCCTTGCGCTCTGATATCGTTGTCATAGGAACGGTGTATTGTGAAAGAGGGACGCCCGAGCCTACGGAACCCCTGCGGACGGAAGAACAGTGCTCTTTTTGGCCAACTATCATTGGGCATTCTCAAAACATTCTCAAAAATGGGGTAGTAACAAGAATAAAAGTAAACAAACTACGGTGGTTAGGCACGTGAAAAGAGTGAATGAGGACAGAGTGACAAAAATAATATACAGTAGAAGTCCATTAGTCCGGCATCCAACAGTCCGGAATGCCCGATAGTCCAGCACTGCTCCGGAAAACTTGTAAAAATTTTGTTTTTTTTTCTAAAAGTATGTCTTTAAAGCGAATAAAAACGATCGAGAGCTATTCGGAAGTTTTCGGGATAGTTCGGGATCATCTTGACTCAGATGCCGAAACGAAAGAAAAGGAAAAAATCAGCTAAGCAGAAGCTGCAGAATCACTAAATAAGTTTATCTCTTTTGCTGAGGCTAGTACTAGCTACAGTGCTTCAGAAATCATTGATTTCCATATCGTTAGAAATAAATTTTATACTAAACGCCATAAGTCAAGAAAACAAAAAACCATACGTGACTTTTTCAAATCTAAGTGAAATATGTTTTACAGTATGTGTAGGTACATACATTATATGAAATGTAAAATATACTTTGTTGTATGTATTTGCACACTTTATTTGTAGTTTAGTTATTACACTAATAATTGTTCTTATAATTTCCGCCCGATAGACCGGAATTTTCGATAATCCGGCACCGAGCCGGTCCCGAACGTGCCGGATTATCGGACTTGTACTGTATATACTTAGGCAAACTAAAACCTTGCCATACGAGGATTAAATGGTAAGATCATCTTACCGATCGTATAAACCAGCTGTGCAACAAACTAATGTGCTCAACACACCTCCGTCCTAGAGGACGATCCAATAGGATAATGAGAAAATATATTACATTGACGAAAGCAAAGAATGTATACCTACAAAGGTAAGAGTAAATGGCGTTGCAAAAATATTTGCCCTTATCATCACGGTATTTCACTAAACTCACTTATAAAAACAAATTCGCACACACACATCGACGAATTCAATAGCTTAAAAGATTTTTGTAAAATTTTACTAACACCAAACTAACTTTTATTTTTTTCCCAATAAAATATACCAGCAATTAGGTGAATGTATCACAATCATGATAAACTAAGAAAACAGTGATATGTTATACCTAGATATGCAATATGAATCTCAAACATGTACCATCAATAAAATCTCTTGCGGTCCTTGGTGCCGCAATTTTTTGTTTGAAAAAAAAAGCGACACACATATAAATTGTTTGTAGATAACAAGAGATAGACAATATGAGAATGGGGATTATAACAGACGACAAAGGCCGATAGATAGAGATGAATATATACAAAAGAAGAGAGACATTGCGAATCTAGTTGTAACATATCACTGTAAGAAAATCATAAACTTCAAAAATATAACTACAAAAAAGCTTACAATATTTGGTGAAATACCACCCAATAAACCTATGCACATGATTTAAACTAAGGGTACAGTACATTTGAAAACTTATTGACAAGAGTGGGAGACCATTTATATGCCAAGGGAATCAAGACACGTGTTCCAAATTCCCTAGAAAACTATATTCACTATCGAAAATGTTGTGAAGAGAATTATGTATTATGTAATGATCGACGCAACAGTCTTTTATTCTAACAACCTTGAGTCATGGACGTTATTCTATCAAACTATTACCTAAAAGTACCTGTTATTATATCGTTATTATTATTGTTATCGGTAGATGTTATAAATGTAACCGGTATTCGATAGATGGGTAACGACCGGAAAATGAATACACGGTTACACACAGCAGCAACAATAATGTACTTAAAAAAAGAAAAAGAAAAGTTTGTATACTAAAAACGATGCATGTTATAGTATATCAGATATTTTATACAACCTAATAGACTAATATTGTTCCTCATGGTACGAAATCTGCACAATTTTGAGAGAACTACTTATATATATTCTAACTGTTAAAATTGTTTAAAAATTTGTAAATGCATAGATAAAATCCATTGGATTGGTCTGCAACGGGTTTCTACTTTCTTCTCTATTCCTCCTTTTTATTTCTTTAATTCTACGTAGGTGCCACATTTCATGTTCTTCTTCACTTGGTCCATATGGGTGTTTCTTGGTCGGCCTCTGCCATTTCTGCCTTCGGTCTTGCCTTCCGCGATAGAAATGAGCTAGGTGCCTGATTGTGTGGCCAATCCAATTAACTCGTTATAAATATAATTAAAAAAATATATTATATATTATAAACATGATGTCCTTTGAAAATAGTACATTCTAGCTACAGGGACAAAAATCTTCTAACTATTCTGGCGGATGATAGGACATTGTGATAAATAATATTATTATTACCACATGAGTCGTTTCAAAAATGTAACAACGAAATACCAATGCGACGCGATCTGGATTAAAAACGTATGATTATAGTGATACTACTGGCAACAAAAAGTAGTAATAGTGAAGCGCTGGCCATTAAAAAAGAGAACAGTAACGAATGAAAAACAATAATAGAAACGAATTTCACGGGTGTCGTAAACGTGACCATTGTGTTGTAAGTAATCATGATAATAATAATAAAATATCACTGCTATCGCGGTGGCATTGAAAACCATCGATTTCAAAGTAACCGAATAATTGGTAAAGATTTTTCTACATGATAATATTAATTATGTGTTATAATCCGCCCGACCGTCCCTCTTTCACAATACATCGTTCTTATGACAGCGACATCAGAGCGCAGAGAATGTCGTGGGATGAGGTGACGCATTTGGCACAGAGTCGCTCTGAATGGAGGAGGCTGTTTTCTGCCCCGTGCTCCCGAGAGAAACGTTGAGGACAATGATTGATTGATTGATTGTGTGGCTAAAAGAGGAGGAAGGGAAAGGGAAGATAAAATCGAGAGAAACAATGCTAATATAAAGTAAGATGGAATAGGATAATGTGAAAATTAGATTTTTTAATAATTAGTTTTTTTTTATAATATATAGGTACAGAATGATGAAATTTAAACGGTAAAAAATGTATTATAATCTAGGATTTAATATTTTCGTATGAACGAATTTGATAGTCATATTTTCTTGCTAATCTAAACAATGTGACACGGACGTATGGGTATTCACAAGATCCCGGGTTCATTCAATTCCCGACCAGGAAAAATGAGAAATTACTTTTTTCACATAATTGTTCCGAGTCTGGGTGCTACATGATACATGTACGTTACGTTAGAGTCCATAATACACGATTCATATCTAGTTTTGGGACTAGCTCGATTTGCATGAATTATCCATAAGAATGTACAGATATGTAGACTACAAATTGTCATTCTCTCTATATTATATTAAGTCATTAATTCATTGTATTCTCGATAATTGCCAATACGTCTCAGCCGATAAAAAAATTGTTGAATCACACAAATAGCCTAAATCATTGTATAAAATTTATTATAAATTACGTTAAAAAATTGTATTTTTTAACATTATTTTACATAGGCACTCACATACGTGGATCAGTTTTCTAATCGGTGCAGTCAAATCTGAATTTCAAAACTATATACGCCGCCTAAGGTTAATTGCAAAATTTTTCGCTCATCCTGTAAAAGAATTAGAGCATCAACTGTGATTTATTTGTATGTGATATGCACATTTAATTGTTATTTATTAGCGTTTGAGTAACACAATACAGACAGATCGCTGCTACTAATAATAAGAACCTTCACATTAATAATTTAGTCCATTTGTAAATATGTATGATTATTATTCGAAAAAAAAGTGCCTATGTAATATTTCCACGGTGACTTTATTGGTCTCGAGTCAACTTTCAGTAGCTTCACTTTTATCATCAAAGTAGCGCAATGTGAGGATTTTCAGAACACTCGAAAATTTTTGGAAAAGAGTGGGAGAACAATTCTTTGCCGGATATTCCACGGATTTATTTTATAAACTTTACTTTAAAATGTATTTTTTTTTAAAACCTGTCTTTTACAGTTCACTCGAAAACTACACTCACTAAAAAAAGAGTGAGAGGTCATTTATTTGCTGGGTGCTCGATGGAATGACTAATTGATTATATAAACAAATAAATTACTTCACATAGTACAATTCAATAATAATTTTTCAATAATTTGGAAAGTTAAAACGATAAAAAGCGACTATAATTAAAGTTACCATATAAGTAACGCTAATGGCTGTGATTCCTCAAAGTGACACTCGAAAACCTAGACTCATCGTATTTTGTTACTTTGATAATAATTTCCTAAGTGCAACCGGGTATAAATCTAGTTCTTAATAATATCACTGCTTAAAATTTTCGGTAATTGCTATGTTCATTCGCATTATTACAATTATAGGCGATAACATCTCTTATTTTTAATTCGATAATGTCTCTGTTATTATTATTTTATATATCGACAAAGATCGCACAGTACCGAGTATGATAATTATATTGATATGTCAAATGTTACTGTTAATTTCATTCAACACTATTATTATTCATAATGACGAACAAAAAAATACAAGGACTTTTTTTATATGCTCCAAGACTGTAAAGAGATAATTAGAACTGAGTTTTGAAGGACAACGCTTAAAAAACATGCCAAGCTTTTTAAATATTTCTCTCTTGATGTTTAATGCCAACAATATTCTCCTTATAATGATAAAGAAAATTGTGTTAAGTGTTTTCTGTGGTAAAAAATATCAAACATACATATAGGTATAATTATTAAACACCACTTAATTCTGATGATTTTTTCTCTATCTATCTCATCACGACATCTCCTACACGAGGAGTATCTAGATGAATTACTGCGTGTAATCAACACACGGATCGTCCTATTCGTGACAATAGGAAAATAAGACACTCAAGATTAGTTGCGTAGGTACCTCATTGCTGAATATTGGATATATTAAAATTCTGATTAGTGGTATTTTACAAATACCTGTATTTTTCAGGATGTTCGAAAATTTACAAAAAATAGTGATGGACCTGATATTTACCAGAGGATTCAAATTTTGTCATAATTAAATGACTTAATGAATAGGTAATACATGCATACCATCACGCCGCTTCCCTCGCGGAGTAGGCAGAAAGGATCAAGCGCCACTTCCTTCTATCCTTGCATACATCTTTTATTTCCGTCACGGTCATACAATTCCTCATGCATGTTCTCCCCCGTTCAATATTCTCAACACTTGATCGTCCTGTAGGATTTGATTTAAATGATCTTGCCATTTGATCCTCGGACGACTACGTTTTCGAGCACCTTACCTCTCAGCCAAATATATATTCTTGGTCATTCTGTCCTCATTCATTCTTTCCACATGCCCAAACCATCGTATGAATGATGCAAGTACTTAATTTTACTTTAGTTATACATAGGTATGTCTTTAAGAATATCACTCAACAGACAACTCATCTACACAATCAACAGTTTGTGCAAACCCCTTTAAGCAGGAAACAGGAAAGGTGCTCCGATGCTTACGAATCGGCTTGGGCTGGTTCAACTTTTCTTTTCTTTTTTTTTTAATTCCAAAACAGTTACATAGTACAAACAAACAAAAGAACAATATTATGGAATATATTGCCCCACTTTATATATTATATCTTATAAATTTATAATCGATTTTTGCTTACATTTCACGATTGTTTCACACACCTGACATTATCGATTACACCATAACTGATAATACGAAAACCGCATCATTTTGTCCATTACGGTCTCGATTCACCGACCACGTGTCCGTGGAAAGATGAATAGGTAATAATAATAACAAAAACAAACGTAGGTCGACACAAGAAAATAAAAAAAAAACAAATGAAGACCAGCTATTTTGTAATAATAACAAAACAAAATTAAACGGAATGTAAAAAAAAACTGCAAAAACGATAATAAAACTATGCATGGTGAGAAGCAACAATGCATTATGTCACGGCATATAACCTACGTGTTCAAAAATATCAAAAATGAAACATTTTACATCGTTTAATTCAGCGATGAAGTGTATCACCTATTATGAATATTTTTTTTTTTTTTGGCCGGGAGAGGAAAATTTTAAGAACGTATTTTTCATTACATATCCCACACCACGAGCGGGGTAGCCATCGGATAACTGCATATAATAGACATGTAATAAAATGCAAGCTACCCAGTACCTCCTCTACTAGCAAGTACCTACTCCCTGTGATAACAAAAAATAAGACAATCAGGATGGGTGGCAAATCTCACTGTCCTCTTCATGCCAACAAAAAAATCAGACAATCAGGATGGGTGGGAAACCTCATCAGCCTCTTCCTGTCAATAAAAGTTGAGACATTCAGTATGAATGACACAATTAATCGCTGAACCGAAGTTGTTGAAGGTTCTCTCTTAAGACCTTCAAAGAGTGATGTCTTACAGGACACTCGAAAACTTACAGAAAATAGTGAGGAACACATTCTTCACCGGGGACTCCACATTATTTTTAAATTATTATTATTATTCTAAAACATACACCCTGCACTGAGACCATAACAGCTTTTTGCCAAGGCGACCTCATCAGAAATAAATAAAAACAGCGAGACAGAAAAAAAACACAAAAAAGATATCATATATCATTAATGCATCAGTCTGCTCTCTGCCCCATTTTTAATAAATATCACTATGGTACAAATGAATTACTAAACTTTTAAAAACTATAATAAAACTGTATTGAAAAGAATATCAAAATATTCCGAAATTCCAATGCAAAGGAAATGAAAGGTAAAAAAAACAAATGAATATCAATTTCGTAAAAACAAAATGAAACGATCGAACAACAAAATTCGAACGAATGATTGTGAAAAGTGGTGATGGGCGTGTAGGTATATCGATAATATTATGTTTCGGTTGGATGTGATATCCACGCAATCATTATGAATAAATAAATAAATAAATAATAATATCATTGTCTGTCTACCTTCAAAACGATGACGCAACAACGAAAGAAAAATTGATAAAAAAATCATAAACAATAATAATACGAAACAAAACATAACAATACTCTAAAATTAAGGCCAAAAATCTGTTTGAGAGGTTGAAAAATTACATCGATGAAAAAAAATCATGGTGAAATATTATTCTTGGTTGAGAACTAGAGATTGTCCAATCTTAAATTTTTTGTTGAAGCGAGAGTGCAACAATTTTCTTAGATGTTTATTCGGTGAATAAATTTTCCACTGGTTAAAATACGTCACAGGCTCACTGTTTAAGCAAACTAACATAATTTAGATAAAAAAAATTACACGGAGAGGTAAGACATATACGTGAGTCATGTAAGCAAACAGGTTCGACCATTGTAAATCTAAAAAAATACAGAGTAGCCACTATCAGGTTACTAAGCACTACAATAAGCAGTAAAATTACTTGAAATTCACCGAACAATAGGACAATACGAGTATAAGAAATTATAAAAAAGGTAGTTTGGGTAATTTGGAAGAGGTCGTACCTATGCGATAAACTCGCGCTCTGTACATTGATTGAATTTAATTTGAACGCATTTTGCTATTGAATGAATTGTGACCAATGAAAAAAAAGAAAAACAAATAATTAAAAAAAAACTGTTTTAAAGGTAAGTTTTGCGCATGCCTATAGTATTTTAGCTATCTTCTTTACTACTACTACTACACTATTACGACTTCTCCTTCCTGTAAGGTAAGCATAAGATTAATTACATGCAACCATAAGGATGGATATTTAATCAGAATTATATTGAATTTCCCACTTGTGAAGTACGCCCTAATAATGTCTATGAAATGTAAGTAAAGAGTGATGTGTTGATAGAACAAAACAACTCTCTAACAATTTATAAGATTCTCGATGTTTTTTTTTTATCTAAATAATTGTCCATCTCTTCTTTGTAAGTGATAATGACGTGTGCATTGCTCAATAAATATTTCGACTTATAATCGATTATTATTTAATCTCATTGTTTCGATGAATGAGAGTAAAGCATTGTATCTACATAATAAAAATAATGATGTGTTGGTAATCATCACGGTACGTGTGTGCATCACTTTACATTGATAGATACTAGCGTTAATAGCCGGCGTCTCCCACGAAATAATATTTTTTTATATTTTATTTTTCATTTAATACATACATTTCATGGAGCACTAGGCAAAGGATTGGTCTCCCAATCTTTATCGTAAGTTTTCAATTGTTCTGTAAAAGGCAGGTGTTCTAAAAAACAAAGACATTATACATATTAAATTCAGCGATGAGGTTTGCCACCCGTCCTGAACATTTTTTTTAAAGCACGGAGAGGACAGCTTGCATTTTTATCATATGCAGCTATTCTGCTGGCTATTCTACTTTTACAGGACACTCGAAAACTTACGAAAAAGGATGAGAGACAATTACTTTTACTTTTACTGTTAGTACTGACATTATTTTCATACTAGAACGGCGATTATAATAATAATAATAAAGATAATTTGTATTTGGCGCCGTTTAATGATCCGTGACCATCTCAAGGGCGCCATGGCTTTTCTTGAAAAGCAGTGTTTTCAGCTTATTCCTGAACGTTGCAGTGGGTTGGTTCTGTCTTAAGTCCGCTGGCAATCGGTTCCAGGCGGTTGGTCCCGCAACACTAAAGCTCCTCTCTGCGAATTTGGAAGTGTTTGCCCTGTTGGGCTCCACAAGTTTGTTGACAGCGGTGGAAGCTGATCGCAGTGGTCGCCTCAGAGTTTCATCGAGGGGATAGAGTTCAGCGAGGCATTGAGGTGCCGTGCCGTTCAAGGCTTTGTGGACCGTGAGGCACAGTTTGAACTCCACTCTCTCTGGGACTCTCAGCCAGTGTAGCTCCTTAAGCAGTGGTGTGATGTGACAGCGCTTGTTATAATTATAATGCGATGTTATAATTATGCAAGACATGGGCTTACCAAACAGATCTATAACCCATCACTGGTCGCAAGTGGGTTTTTTTAAGTGTTCATATATTATACTTTTTGGCATCAATTATGTAATATTTTTCCTTATTTGTACATTAATATGCTAGCTGAGTGCCATCAATTTGGGAAACCCTACCAATTTCAATAATATGTTTGTATGCGCACACGCCTGCTGTAGGTACAAGTAATTTTGAGCAATGTTTATTTTTTGTCTCCTTCACAATCCAATATCTGTTTAATAAAACTCAAAGAAGCACAGACCATTCAGTTTCTATTCAGACAAGAATATCCTCTTTGTAATTGTCTCCTCGTTCATTCATCCAACATGTCCAAACCACCGTAACTTATTCACGCGCATTCTTTCCACAACACTCTTCTTGCATAAAAGCTCATTCTTCTAATATCCTCATTCTTCACTCTATCACTCAGCGATTTACCAACCATTCTTCTAAGCGATCGCATCTCCACTGCATTTATTCCACTTTTTTATTCAACCACGTCCATGTCTTGCTTGCATCTTTAAACTGAGGGTTCCAACTTCTAATTTTTGGAGGTACCCATTCAAAGTACAGAAAACTCTCATCCTTACTTTTCTTTCTTCCAAGACTCTCGACGAAGATGCGATACATAATAAAATAGATATTATAATACAAACTAATAAGACAGTCTTGTGAACTCTTTTCATTAAACACATAAATAAAATGACAAACAAAAGTAGTATGTAGACGTTGAACTTGGCATTGTAAAGTTAGCGAGCACAATAATAACATTAGAATAAATTAAATCAATTTGATATTATTCTACTCTGAAACATATGTAACATGTAAGGCCACAATGAGCACAATGGAAACATCATATTACATGGGTATTGTATACGTAGTAATCAAAGTATAAATATTTTAGTCTGTTCCCTTGTATAACTTGCAGGGTGAGAACCAAAGCCAACGATGCAGTTAAAAGGTTAGCTGTCCAAAATGGAATTGAGCAGGAAGTTGGATAAATAAAGGTTTATGGTAACAGCTCAGGCATCGGAAGTGATGGAATATCTTAGGAAAAATAATTTAATTGATGAGACGGATTGCATAAAGGAAGTGCATAAGTACGCTCAAAATAGTATTGATTTGATTAGACTTAATAAGCCATCTCCATTGACCGCTAAACATAGGCTTTCTCTGCAAAAAGCCAAGATCTTAAGTTCTGGGCCTTTTACGTGCAAACATAAGCATTTTTTCGTGTCATTTGATCATCGTGTGAGTATAGATACCTTTAATTTTTGACTTTGCAACATGTCCCATCCATACCCAATTTGTGCATTCTACCAACAATTCCCATAACTGCTGATCTCCTATGTAAACCCAAAATAGGGATGGGAGGAAATAAAAAAAAGCAGGAAATTGTCCAACTTCGGATCCAAAATAAGTGCCTGTAAAAAAAGATAATAGAAGAAGTACTCGGTTTTTTTAAGCTAGTAATAAAATGAATCGCATAGTACCCCACTAACTAGACAAGAGCACATAATTATGTAGTATGACTATAAAAGTATAAAGTATAATATGTCGCCGCTTGATAGTTAGATTAGCCAGTTAACTAAAAGACTAGGTGGTTAGTAATACGCTGGCATTCAATTAAATGGCTAAAAGAAGTCCAGCCAGATTGTTTACTTAATGCGACGTTTAACAATCCTAGCGCCACAGTGGCCAATAAACAAACTAAATTCAGCTGTCAGAGGCCAGTACAAGGCTGGCAAACACTACGTCTTGAAATTTTCATTTGTATGTAGAAAATCGAAGGCTAAGAAAAATGTATTTAGTTTTAAAATTTCCATAATACCTAGTCAAGATTCTTTGTATTAGTCAAAGCAAACAACAAATACGTAGAAAATACGTAACTGTAAGCTAATTTTAAGTCTTCATTGTTAAAGTAGAGAGCTGGTGGACATTAACGGTTGTAATTTATTTCAGGAAGGATTTTGTCTACGGGAGTCCTTCAGGCGAACCTTGAGCCCTTCCTTAGAAATAATTTGCGTGAAGAGTATGGATGACATAGGAACTTACATTTCTGTAACATTCATGGGTGAGGGAGGGTGCAACCCTTAATGTGTGTCAGAGGCTAGTTTCTATCAGGCAGAATGTTGAACATTAAAAATTTTATCGGGTCATTTTGATTTAACAAGGGTTTCAATAGATTGCCGGCATTTAACTAACCGCCTAGTCATTCAATTAACGGGCTAATGCAACAATTGGTCGGTGACATATCTAAGTCGACATGGCTGTCAGCTAATTATCATAATAAACTTGATATATTAAGGTCAGACGAGATGACAGTACAACACAACAAGTAGAACTCACTATGTATTCATACGTATGTTATATGGAGAATGTGTAAGGTGATATTGTAGATTATGTAGATCACAATTTATACCATCACGGCACATTCCACAAGTGGAGCAGCCATCGTACAAATTGAAAGTAATTAAAATGGAATTGTCCTTTCCGTGCCAATTAAAAAAAAAATAAGTCATTCAGAATTCTCCATCGCTGAATTAGAGATGTTAATCGTCCTATACGTGAGATTATACGAACGCCCGCCTTTTACATGACGTTCAAAAATTTACAAAAATAGTGGAAAACCTATTCTTATCGGGGACTCCACGATAGATGGCAACAGTGCAATATATTGTAGATTTTTTGTTTCGTTTTGTCCCCGAAATAGGAAGGTATTTAAATTTTGACTGTAAATTTTCCAACATTCTGTAATAGACTTTTTTCAATACCATCCATCAATAATATAACGGCTTCTCCTACGTGTAACGGTTAAATAACTCTTTGCATAATATTTTTAACGGTTAAATAACATTTGCTTATATAACTTTCTTGGTACCATAAAAATATGAAATTCAAAACAGATGGCATATATCATCATTGATAAATTAAAGATATCAAACATTATTTTCACGAATACCTCTGCCTTTAACAGGACACTTGAAAAAACACAAAAGAGTGATATGCCTATCCCATTCAATACAAACTGTGCCTTATAGACTGCAAGGCTTTGAACAATATGCCACCTCAGTCACTTTCTGAGCCGTGTTTAAAAACACCTGAAAGTAGACCTCTACGCTCAGCTAAGACATCCACCAACATGCTGGACGAGATCAATAGAGCAAACACGTCTTGCTTCTAAGATAGAGCTTTTGGAGTCGCACGACCCGTCAACTGGAACCGACTCCCCGAGGACCTCCGTAAAAACCAATTGATAGCAACGTTCAAGAGCAAGTTGAAGACATCGCTCTTCCAACATAGTTTCCCGCGCCCTTGAGATGGAGGCTCCATTAAACGGCGCCGAATAAACCATCCAAAATTCATATGTACCTACATACATAAATTCCAGACACGATCACTTACATACAATGTATGCTAAAAATATCACTGTATTTTCATTCACAGTTTTACGACAACTCGTAGAAGGAACTGTTTACTGTGAAAGATTGTCGCTCAGGCCCAGTTGAATAAAATATAATAACAATATTAAAACATCCAAATAATATTTTAGCCATTCATAAATTCTGAAAGAGTCTGACAGACGTAATAGAAATATTTAACACGAAACAGGTAATAACATTTTTATGTACAAGTATTAACTACGAGTTTGGATATTTATTATGTTTTGTATTTTGTTTAGCCGATACATTAAATAATAAAATACACACACGCGAACGAACATAGCAACAGAATGATTGATGATACTCACCGGACAATATGTATATTATGAAGTATAGACTAGATATGCAACAGATATTAGGCAACTATTCGGTATCCCATCTATTCGGCCGAATACCGAATATTTAGTCTATTATTCGGTGTTCTGCCGAATAGTTTAAATGTTGAACTCTAATTGCTTGTTTATTGTTGCTATTTCATTGTCAGCTGCAGAGGCATAATTTTATTAACCCTCAAATATCTAATTAATTAATTTAATTTGATATAGAGTGAAACAACTTAATTATATGATTATTATTAATGTTGGAACACAAACATTTCGGATAAATGTACCGCGCTGCAAGTCTAGTACCTACATAATTATTATGTCTATGATGTACCTACACGAAGATGCGTGGTCGGGAGTATCGCACGTTCACACCAATGTTTTGCCGTATATTCGGTTATTCGGCAATGATCTTGCATAATATTCGGTATTCGGTCAAATATACTATTGGTTGCATCTCTAGTATAGACGTTACAGTTGGGTACTTACTCACTGTGCAGGTCAACCAATGAAAATTGAGGAAAATAAAGAATAACTGTTTAACAACCATACAGAGTTCATTTCGAAAATGTCTTGAATTAATTGACCAATGATAATGCGTTCTTATTTCAAAATAAACCAATTAGAAAACAAAAATAAGGTGATTGGAAGCACGCTGTTAGAATTGTCTTGAATCTTTTTCGAACGAAAGATTTCAAGTTCAAATACTTCCACAGACAAGCTACTGCACCTTCACAATATAACTTCACAGTTTTAAATATAAAAGTAATTATTTGAAGATGTAATCATATTTTTTTTATACAGATTGAGCTGGTCCCAAACTCAGATATAAATCTTATATTATGGATACAGAATTATTTAAAATTCAACGAACATATGTATATACACGTGAGACTCAGACACAGTTTATCCATAGTATGTCCAAATTCATATTTACAGAACTTTTTTAAAATGAAAAGTTTTCAAATGATATTGTACCAAAAGAGATGTACCTAAATATTATGTGTAGTGTATGCACATTGGTAAACTATCCACAGATTGTACATCTGTGGTGTGTGGGACTGTCAATGTAAATTGACAGGTACATTGTCTCTGACACAGAACAGTATAAGAACTGGAGTATTGTGAAATAGCAAGCCAGTTGCTGTTTGGTGTGAGCCAGAGCCAGTGATCTTCGAGGGAGCAAACAGTACATTATGTATATCTTTATATCTTATTCATAGTAACAGTGCATTGTAAAAGAAGTTTTGTAATGCTATCAGGAATCTGGCGGGCAAAATATCCAACTTGTTTTTGAAACCTAAGTAAATACTATACTACTATACCATCACGTAATATCCTACAAATGGGGTAGCCAACAGAACAGCTTTATATTAACAAAACATGCAAGCTGTCCTCTCCGTGCCAACAAAAAATTAAGAAATTTTGGATGGCTTGCAAACCTCATTACTTAATTTAAGATGTGAAATTTATATTTATTTTTTCGAACACCTGCTGTTTACAGGACACTCGAAAACTTATGGATAAGAGTTGGAAACAAATTCTTTGCCAGGTGCTCCAAGGAACAAAGATTGAGAATTCCATTTAAATTGTTCCATAAAATTAAGAAAAAAAAACACTATTTACCACTTTTATTTTTATTTTTTTCAGCAAGATGGAGCGACCAAATAAAGGAGGTCACACAGAGTTCACTACACGGGGCCTTGCACATGGTGGAGGATCGCTCAAGGTGGAGACAGACGGTCTACAGAACGAGGCATGATGATCACGATCCTCAGGATTGAAAGACCAACGGAGATGATGATGATTCTTATAAGTTGAACGTTTTCAAAACTTACTATTTCATCTTCAGAACTTAGAATTAAGTTCTGAATATGAAACAGTAAGTTTTGAAAATGATGAAATAGTAGTTGGTTTTGAAAATGTTGGAATCATTAAAATAAATGTGCAAAATAGTGTTTTCATTTCATTTTATAGAATATAAATACTGAAGAATTCCTTATTCGAAGCATATTTTTTTATACATAAATGTAAAGCATTTCTTCTAGCACTTGTAAGAGTATTAACATAATATTTAGTTAGAAATTTCAGTATGCCGTATCATGGAGGTAATATGTACTAATAATATGTTCATAATGGAGAGGTGTTTATCGTACAGTGGTCAATTTCCAGGACCCATTAAGTACAGTAGACGCCGATAATAGCAATCAACGCATTTAATAATAAATATTTTAGAAAGTTTCTGAACACAAATATTTCAGGCACAACGCTGATCATTATGACAACGACATCAGAGCACAGGGAATGCTGTGGGAAGAGGTGACGCAATTGGCACAGAGTCGCTCTGAATGGAGGAGACTGGTTACTCCCTGTGCTCCCGAGAGGAGCGTTGAGGGCGATGATGATGATGACTAAATTAAACCGTCAAACAACAAAAACGGAAAAAATCACGATAAATTTAAACCGATATACCTACTACTACAAGGTACTATATGCAAGCAATAATCATCCATCTTGTCTTTCCATGTCACAAAAAATATATTCAGAATGGGTGGCATGCCTCATTGCTAAATTGTAGATGCAAATGTATCATATACATAAAATTTTATGAACACCTTGCATTTTACAGCGCACTTGAAGAATTACAGAAAAAACAAGTAGGTATCAAAACTTTTCCCCTAAAATAAAAAAAAAATAAAAAAATCTTTATGGTATATTTTCATGGCAGTTATTAATTATTAACTAACAAATTTTCCCCTAGTAGTTATTCGAAAAAATCTGTGATAACCTTTTATCTGTGATAATCTGTGACAAGCCCCGTAACATTATATAATTCATTCTTTCAAATAAACGCCTATCCACTGTATCACTGCATAACACAACAGAACATAAAGTACTCTCAAAGTACCCCCATGTTCTGCTATAGATATATTTCATACCGACAATAATGCCACAAAGAATATAACACAACGCATTATGGACTAAACAACGGCTTACTACACTAGCTTATTATATTATCAAGTGCTTACAATATTATGCACACAAATAGGTGGACCTTAATAGGTTCTTGATGAACTAGTACATAGAGATTACTAATTACAAAAACATTAGATTATTATTATCATAGCATATACATAGAACACACAGCAGTAAAGTACAAAATATTATAATCGTATGGATATGTCTGTCAAGTACTAATTGGCCATTCCGAGACACTCAATCTACCTATTACTCAGTGGATCATTTTCGAGTACTTTTTAACATGAAGATAGCTAGAAGAGTTCTATTAGGTAGGTACTTGAAATACATGTTATTCTATTTAAGTTCATAAGGTATTACTGGACATTCCGAGACACTCGATCTTCCTATTACTCAAGGAAATCATTATCGAGTACTAGGAGAGTTCTTAAAGATACTTTAACACTAAACCTACCGACATTTTATGTATACCTATTCCTACCACGAGCGGTCAAATGACCGCTTCAAAAAAATAAATATATATCATTAGTATAGAACTTTTTTTTTTGCTAATTGGATAGTAAAAACATATTTTTGTTCTATTTAGAAAAGTTTTATGCACATTTATGCATTTTTAGCATATTTTTTACATATTATAGAATTTATTATTTTGCGTCGCATATTTTCCACATACGTAAGTAATTTTAACTTTTTCACAAATTGACCTAATAATATCTTATTTGATAAGATTTCCGTCCAGATGAATCTATAAATGTATTTGTTCTTGTTTCTGATGAACATTCTTGGCGTAGCTGTGTCTCTTTCTGACATTTGGTCTTTTTGTGCCAACTGAAATAAAAATTATTCCTTCGAAATTTCTTCACCCGTCATTTCCTTATATTACAAGTATTTATCCCGGCTAAATCTAAGATATTGAAAAGTACCTATAAAGGTATTTTTAACATTTAGATTTTACACCATACTTTCTGGCCATTTAAGTTCCCCAAGTGAGGCTGATGGTTCTCTTTCTTTGTCTCTTCCCAAATATGGAGAACCGTTTACTATGTACTTACTCACAACTTATATTGAAAGACAACCAAAATTTTATACCAAATTTGTCCGATTTATTGGACAAGTATAGAGTTAATCTACGACGTGCTTTTATTAGGAAATAATTGTTCATCTATGGAGAGACAAATGCTCCTGAGTTATAACAGTTTTGACTGTTTTCGATGAAATTGAACCAAACTTGAGAGATGAAAGCAAACTCATCGTTTTGTAGGCATTAGCTACTTTGACTTCTATTGTAAAACCGAACAAATCTCTAAAATGATTTCTATAAAGTCAGTTCGGTTTATAGTTGTCGAGGAAAATAACGAACCCCATTTCTTATTCCATAAATATGATAGATACGTATTTTTAGGCACAAGCTAGGCATTTGTTTCAATCGCTTGTTTGTTCATACTAGAGGTCCTCAAACTTTTTTGTTTCACAGACCACTCGCCATATTTTTCGGTTTTGGCTAGACCTAACCATACTTGATATTAATAATTTATACATATATCAACTTCAAATGCATTTCTGACATCAGGTATAATGTAACTCACATTGAAAGATTGTTCTTCAATAGTGCTTATTCCGATCAGTTCCTCTTTCTAATGACAATTTCTCTTCGTATTGACAACACTCATTTCTGCGATTATGTAAAAAAAATAGGTATTATTTGTATATGTGGATGATTCCATGGAGTGCCAAAAGTAAAATCAAGTCCTGTTTGTATGATATCCATTATCGTTGACCCCCATTTTCTTTTCATAAACCCCCACTTTTTTCCGCCGACATGGACTCTTTGTAGGTATTCTTAGATCTCTTGAAGTAGATATTGATCACTTTGGGAATCAATGGTTAACGCTGTAGATCCACAACTACACCACGGACTTATAAAACTTTTTTCATTTCTACACTTTCCCAAAAATAAAGTAGTTAATAACAGGAATTGTTCAAAAGGTCAAATGACCGCTCGTGGTAGACTAGACATGCAATAAAAAAAATCAGAAACTAAAAAATAAAAAAAGTTGTGAATATTCAAAAATGGAATATATCCGTATTATAGGAAAAGTCAGAAAGTTACATGTCGATACAGCAACGTTATGTACAAGAAATTCTAAACGAAATTTCAAAAACGGTCATTTGACCGCGCACGGTAGGTTTAGTGTTAAATCCATGATATTCAAGTTAAGTCCATCAAATATAACTTGGACATTCCAAAACACTCGATCTCCTTATAAATCAGCGAAATTATTATCGAGTATTTTTAATGTAAATATATAGCTACGAGAGTTCTTAAATCCATATTATTCATGTTATGTTCAAGTATTATGTGAGCATTCCGAGACACTCGAATTTATATTTATCAATGGATTTATTAGCGAGTGCTTTTCAATATGAAGATGCCTAGAAGATTTCATAAGGATTCTTTAAATACACGTTATTCAAGTTAAGTCCATCAAATATTCCTTGGGCATTCAGAGAAACTCAATCTCCCTATTACTTAGTAAAACTCATTATCGAGAACCTTAGTCACAATTTAGATGCCTAAAAGAGTTCTTTAAAGTACCTACTTAAAATTCTGAAATAAGCATGCAAGCTGCCAACGAAAATTAAAACATTAGGGATAGGTGGCAAACCTCATAGCTGAATTTTTAATGTAAAATGTCTTTATTTGTCGAACACCTACGTTTTAGATGACACTCGTAAACGTAAGTAGGTAGGTACGTTAAAGAGTGATAGACCAGTCCTTAGCCGGGCGCTCTACGATTTTTTATAGAGTTATTAACTTAAGTAGGTACTCGAATTTCTGGAGTTACTTTTACCACAAACCGGTAACCGACATCAGTAATGACGGTAAATTACATATTATTATTATTATTAATCACATAAGCAGACTGACATTTTAACCAAAATTGATGACTTGAGTTCCTTCACATTATTACGACACATAAATACATACTACAACTAGTGTGTGTATATAACTTCACAGGCACCAAGGTCAATAGATTAGAGCATCTATATATACTCAATTACGTGTGTTTAACAGCTGATTATGTACTCATATACTTGCTTGTATCAGCGACGTGTCTAATGATTTCATACTGGGTAAGCCCCACTTTCAATAAAAACAACGACATCACTAAAAAGTATAAAGTCTGTGAAGGAATAAAGTATTTTATTCTTCTTCTTACTGGCACAGCACCAACTTATTGCTGCTGAAGGCTGTTGGGGTCGGCTCTTCTCGATCTAAGGTTATATATTCTTCCGTTTCTTTTATCATCTTCATCCAGGCCATTTCTCCACAGGATTACATTGTTTCATCCAGGTATTTTTTAGTCTTCCAATTGATGGACTTCGAGGGTGATTTATTGACGTTGTTAACGATATCTGCCGGTGGCCTCCGCCTTATGTGCCCATACCATCTTCGTTGCCTCTCTATTAGCTTAAGGATCTTTTTGGATTGAGAGTCCATGATTCAAGCAAAACTACCAACCATGAAAGAGGTGTCGGCGTTGCAATCTCAGTAACGTAGAAAAGGATATTTGCCGATCTGCGGCGCCAAAGTAACATCATCGATTTTAGAAGCAAAATGAAAGCCGTCCTTTTCACGAGCATCCTTGCGTCGATTACAAAATCGTTAAACGGCCTCCAAGAAACAAAGCATCAAACAATGGGATGGGAAGTAGTTCTTCGACGATATCAAAATGTTAAAACGTCTTATACGCATCTCTTCGTTCATATAAATAGATACACACTCATCTTCATCCTTTCATCACCTATTCGTTCCACATGTTCAAGCTCACCGCAACTTACTCACACGCATTCTATCCACAACACTCCTCTCGCATCATCCACTAATTCTCCTAATTTCCTCACTCCTCACTACAAATATATCGCAACGTTTTACCGACCATTCTTCTCGATGATGGCATCTCCGCAGAATTCATTACATTTTCGTCCTTCTGCGACCACGTTCACATTTTGCGCAAACAATAATAAACCCATGATTAATATAATGATTAGTATATAGGTAGATAATAAATAATAAATAAAAAACACATAATAAATAAAATAATATAATGATACTATATTAATCTTTCTTTGTTTATTAATTCGAATGTGTGATGTTGAAAGACAGACTGCGATGATAACCTTGAGGATGGCACCTGGTATTTACGAAACTCGTCGGTGTTTTACAATAATAGTAATATTGTACATCGAATTATTAATAATAAGAGATAACATCTACCCACGTAATTACTATTTTATTTATTTATTTGTATTGTTGGTAAGTAATGGATGGTTTATTAAGTACATATATTTAAATGAAATATCATAATTATTAATCATTTCCCAACATCCTAGTCGCGAGTCAAATACCACACACAGAAATAACTTTAAATAATTTTGTTATCGAAGGTTTTATGTACCTCGATTAATTCGATTTTCACAAACGCGGTGAAGAATGTCACCCATTTTGAATATTAGGTATATTATCTTTTGTAAACATCTTCTATAAGCTTTGAGTTTTATTAGGTTGTAAATTTACATAACACATGAAACTATTATCGCTGGCACAATGCAAGAACTAGACGTTACAGTGGGACCTCGACATACGAGTTTAATTCGTTCCGCAACCTTGATCGTATTTCAAATTACTCGTATCTCAAAACAAATTTCCCCATTGAAATTAATTGAACTACCATTAATCCGTTCCAGCCCTCGAAATGTCACCCCAGATATTTTTGTTACGTGTTTTTGAATAAGAAAATTGTATTTATGAATGACAAATTGTTCAAAAACATAATAAAAGAGAATGTAAAGAAACAAACTAGATTTATAAACTGTTAATTTCGCTTAATTTAAGCCACTCTTTTCTCACTTTCACCAGTAGGCCGTTTAAAAAAAATCCATGTCCACGGAGGTTTGATTCTTCCTTCTTTCAGAATGTTCCGAAAATGAGTAGGGCAAGTGTTATTTTTTTTATTTTATTTATTCAGTAAGGATCAGACAGTTGAAACAATTAGCATAGACATTAAAAGACAACAATAGACAAACCAATTAAGATCCCCTTTTTACCAATCTAATAAACATAAATTTGAGACTTAAAATAATAAAAGACATATAAATGTAAAAAAAATGTGTAAAATGTAAAAGTGTAAAAAAAGTGTAAAAAATGTAAATAAATGTAAAAAATTATAAAAATGTATAAAATATATAAAATGTGTTATTAAATAGCTCGTATTAAGCAAAAAATCGCTCGCTCGACGGCTCGTATCACAAAAAACTCATTAGCTGGGGCACTCGTATGTCAAGGTACCACTGTATTTGTTCCTGGTGTTTGCCTTTAATGTTTAAGTAATTTCTAGAAATCATCATGAATTAAAAGGCTTTTTTGTATTATTTCAATAAAATATAACATTTTGATTAAATTGACGTTTATGCTGTTAAAACTCCATATTAATTTACAGAAACAAACAAACTGTTTTGAATTTAACTGTATTTATCTATAATAGTATCTTGTTTCGACTTAAAAAGTCATCGTCAAACTAAATCATGTAGGTACATGCTGTGATTGTTATATTGTTTATACCTTCTAAAAAATCTTACTTCGTAGGTATACCTACATATATTGTGTGCATACAGAGTTTGAACATGTAAAAGGTTTAGGCCGTGAATTTATGTGAATAAATAAACAAAATAAATAAAAATATAAAACACAAGACTTTCAACTATTCTCAAGTATACTATATTGACGTTTTTATGATAATTACAGATTAAAACCAAGAAATCACTGTGATTTGCTATAAACGTATTGTTGAACCCGTCAAAACCAAATCGCGAAAAAGAGAACTCAATGTATTTAAATGCTATTTTAAAATAAAAACGACACAAACCAATTAAGTTTTGTAATTTATATAAAAGATCTAAGAAGATTCACAAATAAAGATAAGATAGAGTATCTATGTAAGTGCTTAAAAGTGGTAAAGTAAGTAAAGATAATTTCGTTAACGTACCTGCCATCTCCGCATACCCTACAAGTCGAGTAGAGAGAGAACCAGCCACATGTAACAAACATAAGTTTAGATTGTCCTCTCCATGCCAAAAATATAAAACATTCAAGATTGTTAGCATGTCTATCACTGAACTGAAGATGTTGATTGTGTTATACGTGAGGTGAACGAATACATACCCTTTAGAGGATATTTGGGAGACCAATTCTTCACTTAGAAATCTCATCGGCACAAGCAACCGATTCTGCAAGCTTCTTTTAGTGGGAAACAGAGACAGACTCGTACACAATCACAATGATGGTTGGTTGCTGTTAATTGGCATACGTGCTCAATACATGTAGATATTTCAAGGATATTGGCAATGTCTTTGAAAGGCGAAAGATGTCTCTCTCAATGTTATTTGATTTCATTATGGAAGTTTAATACCAAAACACCGACACAGAGAATAGATTATTACGACAAATAAATAACAGCAGGCTTTATAATTTCGACATGGTAGTAGAATTTCAATTCACATAAATTTCAATCAAAAAACAATAAAACATTTAATTTCAAAATTACCTTCGGACGTTGCGACAAAAAATAATAACAACTTAATTAAGGATGCAATTAGTACACAGCTAAAGTCGTAATCTCAAATCAAAAATATTATAATAACTAATGTTAATAATTAGGTTCTCAATGTCGCATAAGACTTAAGGCGTAATAATACGATTTGATGTCAACATAATTTGGGTTTTGATAGTGATAATATACATTTATAATAAATTACGGCGTTTATCACAGCGGCATCATCTTCTTCTAGCGACGTTATGAAATTTACAACAAACGTTTTGATTGCATGACATCAATTTCGTGATAACGATTCAAACAAGTAAATTAGGTACCTAGTAAATGTTTTGATGCCTTCTTCGTCTTTTGTTATTACACATTTCTTTTTAAAATCGAAAGAGAGGACAAGTTTCCTTTATATAGAGGGATTCGGTGGAAATAGAGTTGATCCTAGCATGGTTTTTCAAATGCTTTGTTGACCCAGGAACGCTGTGTTGCGAATCAAGATAGTCAAGCCACGTCGAAATATATCACGATTTTTGAAAATGTATCAGTTTACACTATGTCCAGACGAGGGTTCTGGCTGGGTAGTGCTTTGAAAATGTCCAATGTCCAATAGTTTATAATAGTCTGTCACTAAAGATGGACTTGTTCCATAAGGTTTCTGCCATTTAATTAACTTATTAAGTGGAAGCAAATTGTTTTTTTTTACCGACTTTTAAAAATCAACTGTTTTAGTGATAACACCGAAAAAATCAAATCTGCAAGATCCACTTTAGCGATTAACCCCTATAATGACAAGCAACAAATTCCAAGAGTTAGGAATGGAAAAAATCTCCATTGGTGCAGCATTGAGTTGAATGGAGGAAATTCGCCTTCATCCGAAGCTCAAGAGAGAAGCATCAAAGGGTGAATGATGATAATGATCTGAACGCGTCGAAGCCTAAAATGACTGAATAGGTTGTCTGCAACTTTACTAATAATGTTTCCGCAACAAATCATAAATACTGTACTAATTTACCATGGGTCCAAATATTTTTGTATAATATTTCATTCAAAAAAGTTTGGTGAACAAGACAAATGGAAAAAAAGTTAGCAAAAAACGTATAGTGTGTGTGAAAGGTCGCCCTAACTGTAATACATAACACAAAGACGAAGAGTCATTGTTGAGGGAATCATACGCAGGTATTTTGTAAAAAAAACATCGTAGCCAACAAGTTTATACATATTAACGAGAATAAAAATAATAACGATAGATGTATACATAAGTGGAATATTACAAGTCTAATAGCGACGAAGTAATGGACCTGGGTAATGACGGATACACAAATTACTCTGAGATAGAATGTGAAGCGAATTGGTATATAAAACGGTTTGTCGCCCGTTATTGCTCTTCTCAGGAGCACGGGAAAAAATATCTTCTTTTTCAGAATGACTGCTTTATTGAAGAAGACCCACAGCCCATCCGTTTGCCGCAGAAGTCTGGGGACTTGTTTATTTATTCATCTGAAATTGTACGCATGTTAAAGCTTATCCACGCCGGAGGTGCCATAATGGGCAGCCATAAGGACTGCGTTAATTGAGTCACCTTTTTTACGACATTCTAAACAATCTGATGTCTTTCTCATAAGAAAGGTAAATTGCAGAGTAATTAAGGCCGATAACAATATAGCGGACAAAAAACAGTCCTATTTTTTGCCAACATTCTATAGAAATGCCCAAAACATTTCTCAATAATACCCTTTTTTAACTGAATAATTTTTTTCATTTCATCTCTGAATTAAGATTAAATATTGACTTATTTAAGATAGCTTAACGTCATTTCTTTTAACGTAACTGTCAATTTGTTTATCTTTTTGGAAAGTCTTCCAGATGCATTTTGAAACATCCGTTTTAGAGTAGCTAAATGCTATGGAAGCAATAATCTCTGGACGAAGTACCTAGGCGAAATGAACCACAGAATCCAAAAGAATTAAGAAAAGAAGATGTTAAAATATGGAGAGTAAATATGACGAACAAAAAGCAGAACTACCTTCTGAAAATCAATCCGAACAATATAAAAAATCTCGTTGTAAAATTAACCAAAAACAAAGAAGAAGTGAATTTCCTTCGATAAAACAGTCTTAAGTGAAGAAGCGATTTACAGACATACAAAATCTAACAATGATGATGAACAGACCGGTGTCCATAGCAAGTACCAAACGGTAAATTAATCTCAACGCTGGACAACACGCAAATGTGTTATTTAATATTATTATTATTACCGCTAACAGTACACCACCTCTCTGGGTACCTCTCAAGTGTGTCATCAATCTACCATATAATAATAATAATAAAGTATTACCTACGTAATGTAATGATGGATGTGTCCTATGGAATCATAAAAATATATTAAATTGGTGATGAGAAAAAAGGCAATTATTAAAAATAACAGTTATGCCTCAGAACATACATAAATTGGGTTTTTTGGCAGCAAAAAACAGTACAAAAAACACAACAGAATACGCTAAAAAACGTGCTAATTATTGCTGATATTCGGTCTTCTGGCCAACCCATCAATACATGATAATATGAAAGGCCAACTTTTTTGGAATTCCTTGGTACCAAGTACAATACTATGAATTATAGAGGTGAATATAGTTTTATTTTACTAAATCACTTGCAAATGAGTGGATGGTCTTTAGAAGAATAGAATAGTTTTACTTTAAAGTATGTTTTCTTCTTTGTCGTCTTCCAAGTTCCTAAGGGTCGTGGTCGAATAGAATTCTTTAAAATTATTTTAGTCCTCCATTTATTTATTTATTTTTACAATGAACGGCCTTTGACATGAAGAAAAATACAATAAAATAACAATAATTATAAAGAAATAAACATATTACAAAAAAACACTGTCACATAATTAACAGCCCAGCATGCTATGCAGGAACAGCATTTATAAAAGCATACTACAATAAGATCATAGTTATTATCAGATTGTATCAAAAATCCAAAGAGAAAGATTAGATGTATGTATGTAGAAAATAGTCAAATGGAATTATGTAATTATGCATAACAAATTGTCAAAACAATGCGGTCACGATATTTCTATAATTTGTTTTAAAAATTGTTCCCAACTATTTCAAATATTTCATTTTGATTGTGAGAATGGGATGCTCCGATAAAATACGAGTAACAATAGGTTATTTCTGATAGATTAATGCTTTGGGAAAATCCGCGATTGTCACGTATTCGACAACTTGAAATGATCAACATGACAAATGTATTCATTAGCTTATCGAAAACAGATATTAACTCATGACTGTTTGATAAAGAAACCATTATAAACAGAATTTAAAGCTTAATTTATTTATAATATGTAATACCAAGAATTATTAAAATTATTGTAAAGGTCGCGGTCATTAAAAATAACCCAAAATAAATTTGAGATGGCTCACGCAATTTGTAGAACGCCGTTGTTCAAACGAACGTATTATACATTCAATTTGCAATACCGACACTATCAACAGAGGTATCTTAAACATTTGTAAGAAATTCAAATTTTTCTCTGACCAACACGAACACTTTTATTTATACCGTGTAAATTTGTTTCAAAATTTATAAACCAGTTATCAAATCAATAAAAACATCGTGCCATTTATGAGACAACTTTAATCAATAATATTATGAAGAATAATAATATTATGTCAATGATCTTAGTTTGGACATCAAAACAACGGCAACGCAACGTAGCGTACCAACATACAAGAATACAAATAAAAAAACACATAAATTACATAATATTTGAACACGTATTAAATATCAATACAAAATAATGGTATTAGACTGACAACATAAACATGCAATAAAACAATCCAAAAACAAATAAAAATCAACATAACAGCAGGACTCCCACAGGGGTGCCACTTGGGCCCATTAATCGTTAAACCAATCCAAAAGTAATTTGTAGCAATGAAATGGCTGCCGTTGAGATAAAACCTATATAGTTTATAAATTATAGTCAAAATAAGTTTGTGATAATCATATAAAATAAATTGATCTTCCTGAAATAATTATGTGTTATAATCTCCTCTCTGCAGAGATAAAAATCTTTCTTAAAGTCTCGCTGTTGTTACTAAGTGGAGTGACACTTTGTCTCAATGTCATGTACAAACACAACAACACATTTGCCTTTGAAGTCATGTTAATATAATCAAACTCAATTAACCTATTGCCACTTTGCCCGACAGACAATGCAAATGAATCGACTTAAAAGAATCACAAAAAAAACTTTATGCAAGATTTTACCAAAATGCAATAAATACTAATAAATTTGATACTAATTTTCTTCTAAATCTTCTGCTGATAAACTAATGCGATATTTTCGGTTTTCTTAAATTTATTTATTTAAATCTTACCAATCAAGAATACAAGTTTTCTGATGTCGTTGAGATCAATTAAAATGCAGCCACAAACCTGAAAAAAGAGAAAAATATAATAAGTAATGAATAAATCAAACGAAAAAAAATAAAGTATGTACCTACAATGAGGATAAGTAAATATCTTTTGTAAGATTCCTACAAACCTTTTAATGAATGAAGACTTGGGAAAGTTCTAAATTAAAAACGAAATATGAATACGAATAAGAAAGAACCATTAAATTCTGATTGATTAATATCAAAACACAGTCAATAAAGAAAAAAATATAAATGGATATCTTTTAGCAACACAATACATACGAAATTTAAATACCCACAGAGAGATTTACGACTGTAAAAAGTATGTAAAAGATAAATATACAATTCTATAAATAAATTGACAATAATTTTTAATCAAAATTCCAAAATATAAAAGCTTTATATGCCATTATTATCTAAGAGGCGCCAATAATAATAATATTACATAATATCGAAGCAATCAAAATTGGAGATAATCGCAAATTTATAAAAAGAAAAGAAATATTATTTCAAGAATTCAAAATGAGCAATACCATTTTAATAAAATTGAATTCATTAACCGTCTATTTAACATTTGAAATTGAACAGCATTGACTTTGAAGGAATTTGACGGTTGAGGAAAACACTTTATATGTAGAAGATAATAACATTGATAACGTTGCTTTAAGGATCCGGCCGAATGGCCATGTCAACAAAAACAATAATAAGAGTGCTTTGGTACCAACACCGACAAATATCAAAAGAGATTAAGAACTAATTAGAAATATTTTAACTTGACACTAAATTTCTATATGGTCGAGTTGCCATGCCATACTATTTTTTATCCCAATTGGTCAGTTAAAATTTAGCCAGTTTCGTTTGTTATATGCAAAGGATTGGACTGATATCGATTCCAACGTTAATTTTCTCGTCTTTTTATAATTAAATTTCTTAGCATTGGACTGTTTTGTGAGGCACAGTTCTATAACTAGTACTTACACCCAGAGATGTGCAAAATACTTCCAAAAAAGTATTTAAATACAAAATACAAATACTTTTGAATTTTTGTATTTCAAATACAAAATACTAAATACTTTTTCAAAATGGTATTTAAATACAAAATACAAAATACGTATTTTCAAAATACTTTTTTAAAATACCTTTTAAAATACTTTTTACAAATAGTCGAACAAGGTGTAAGACAAAAGTATTTAATATTTAAACCATTGATGATTGAAAAAGAAATTAAAAACTGGACATAAATATACATAAGTGGAGAGAGGGTTGACATGATTAGAAACAGTTGCCTTGTCGCTACCATCTATATGCGGACGATTTGCAAATCTATACACATGCTAAACTTCACAATATCTCCTCTGCCATTTATTCTACCAATGAGTGTTTGCAACAGATCTCAAACTGGGCTAGTGATCATGGATTACTCCTCAATGCCTCAAAAACCCAGACAATATTCATTGGTAGCCTTCACTCTATATCCAGGTTGAAAAATATGAATTTACCTCCCACTACTATAAATTCAGTAGCAATACCCTCTTCGGCGACAGTTAAGAATTTGGGCATAATCATGGACCAGAGACTCTCTTGGCAGCATCAATTTAACACTCTAAAGAAAAAGTTTTTTTACAAGTTCCACACTCTAAAGATGCTGCAAAAATTCTTGCCCACTAAAGTAAAAATTTTATTGGTCCAATCAACAATCTTAATATTATCCACTTTCAAAGGAAACATTTGGAAGAACAATATAAGAAAGTTACGAGTACCATTGGGTACATAACATTATTACAATACGTAATTCAATGGGTGTATGAGAGTTCTGTAATTTTTTTTATTTACAATCTGAACTATTCAAACACAGTTCGTCGGTAGCCTGGGGGTAGAGTCTCGGCCTTGTGAACAAGGGGTCCGGGGTTCGATCCCAGGTGCCGGCAAATTCCCCTTTCACGACACAAGCTTTTAGCTTACTGTGAAAGGTGTATAAGGTTGTATTTGGGTTTATAACAAAATCCAGATATATCTTTTTTAAAAAAAAAAAAAAAAATCCTTGCTGTTGCCCATTATCGACTATGCTGATATCGTGTACGTGGACATGAATCAGGATCTAATTGACAAACTTGATCGACTTCAGAATGTTGGCATAAGGTTTATTTTTAATCTAAAAAAAACTGACCACATTTCTGAATATCGTAATACCCTGAAATGGCTTACTGTACGACAAAGACGTGAGCTCCATCTACTCACATTTGTCCACAATGCTCTGTACGCAGGATCAACCCCGTACTATATTAAGGAGGCTTTTGAATACTTGGCGAGTCACGGTTTACCTCTGAGGTCGAATAACCAGCGCATCCTGTCAATCCCGGCTCATGGTACAACTTTCATCTCAAAATCTTTTGCAGTTCAGGGTGCTCGTTGCTGGAATAATCTCCCTTCAAAATTTAGGCTGACTCAAAGTCTGACGTCTTTCAAGCGAGCCGTTAAGGAGAAAATGATTTCCACAAATACAAACACACCCTCTGAAACCTGAAACCCATCACTCCTAACCCCCCCTCCTTTTTTCCCCCTTTTCCTTTCCCTTTATGTATGTATGTATCTTTTTTTTGCAGTCTCTCCCTTTTTCTATATATGTGTGTATGTATGTATGTTTTGTATATATGTTCACTTTGTGAATGTATTTTTTTCTCTTTTATTTCCAAAATCCTTTAGATCATTGATTTTATTTTTATCATATGTTTTTTTTTTCTTTTTAAGTTAATACTTTTGGGTTAGTTGAAAGAGATCGCGCCTTTGCGATAAACTCGCCCTCTGTATATTGATTGTATTTAATTTGAATGTATACCATTTATGTAATTGTTTTTTTTATCAATGTACAGTAAAGAATGAATAAATAAATAAATAAATTAGATATAGCATTGCTTGCAGACAATTTATGAATGCCATTGATGAATGAAAAACTGGACAAGTGTATACATAAATGGAGAAAGGGTTGACATGATTCGATATATCATTGCTTGCAGACAATGAGGATGAGCCTTAGAAAGAACTGTCAAAATAGAAAAAAAATTTAATTAAGCCATGACAAAATGTACCGTTGTTAGAAGAGATAAGCCGAAAATTGTCATAAATGGATTGAGTATCATCAAGCAGGTAAGAGAATTCCTGACTTGGGCTGCAAAATAAATCAGAATGGATAATCCAAATCTGAAATCGTATGGACTACTGTAACATCATGTTATATACAGGACTGCTCCAAACTCTTCCTTATCGTCTTCAGATGGTTTTTAATGTTGCCTCCGGATCATTTACAGAGAGAATAAGAGCTGCCACATAACTTCACTACTAAGAAGTCTACACTAACTGTGAGTCCTAGAGATGGTGGTGTTTAAACTGTGTCTCACTGTCCACAAGGCAGCACACCACCCACTGAGCTGTTCCGCTGACGAAAATGTGTGGCGAAGGCTGTGATCAGCTTCTTAAACTCGTTGAACTCAAAAGGGCAAATACCTCTAAATTTTCAGAAAGAAGAAACAGAGTCTCAGCGCCAACTGTCTGGAACAGATTGCCTCCAGACAAAGTTGAAAATGCTACCATTCAGGAGAAATCACAGCGCCCTTGAGATGGCCATGAAACATTAAACGGCGTCATATATAATTTGTTCAATCATCATTATTATGTGTGTATATCTCAAACATGGAGTACTCTAATGGAAACGTTGTATTTGTAATTCAACAAATTGGCAAAAAAAGCTTGCGTACGCGCATATCAATAAAAAGGTATTTTGTAAAAGTATTTTGTGTAAAATACAAAATACTCAAAAAAAGTATTTCAAATAAAATACAAAATACTTTTTACAAAAAGGTATTTGAAATACAAAATACAAATACGTATTTTGTATTTTGTATTTGTATTTTAAATACTTTTATTTCAAATACGTCACATCTCTGCTTACACCACAGGGTGTTTTTGCACAAGTACCTAGTTTTATTTTTATTATTTTTTAGGCATTGCACCCAATACTGAGTGATTTTGCCGTAAAGTACCTAGTTAGTATAAAAACTTAATTTTGGATTACCATGGTTTCTATACTAAACCACTCATACTTAAAACACACATGTAAGAAGGCTCATAATCTGAGCATTTCTTTTTATATCTACATCCAATTTGAATGTTTCATTTTGTTCAAAATATAATTGTCGGCATAACATTAAAATCATTTTATGCATATGTTAAGGACTTCGATCCCAAAATCCGTTCTTTATTTACATACCTCTACGGCATATTTATTAGAGGCTAAAATCAGGTTGATGACTTCAAGTTATTAATTATTTACATCGTTTCAATCAAGGATTTCAAAGGTTTCTTTACTAAAATTCCTGTTTTCAAAGGATTTTAAAAGCCTACAAAGACATTTCATGGAATTGAAATTTTAATAGAATTACCAGATTTGCTGGGAGGTGAACTTGAAAAATCAGTTTCCTTGGAACTTTGTAGGCTTTTAAAATCCTACAAAGACATTTCATGGAATTGAAATTTTAATAGAATTACCAGATTTGCTGGGAGGTGAACTTGAAAAATCAGTTTCCTTGGAACTGATTTAGAAACAGAAAGAAATTATTATCGAACACCTGCCATAAAAAAATAAAGTAATTAACGAAACAGAATAATATGAAAAATAGATAAACAAAATCACAATCGATAGTAAAGGTTCAAATGATTAAAATACTTTGTATTAGGTATTTAGGTACCTATTCATATTTTCTGCTCTGTGAAAATTCATTTTTAGACTCGGCGGACTATCTATCTCCAAATCAACGTAAAAATATCATCAGGAGGGCTTCACTGAGATGGAGGAATTGAAGGCATAAAATGGACTTTTGATCCTGATATAGAGTATTGACTGTGTCGGTGTTCAAGTAGTAGAATTCCATAATGAATGTTTTTTTCTACTAGATACGTGTTTTTTATTGAGTTTTCTTTACTAGAGAGAGAAAAGATTGACAATATCCTTATAAGATGAAAACGTCTATGTCAAGAAACAAAAAACGTATGGTAGAAAATAAATATTTGTGTTTTTTTTTTATTTCATTCTGATAACAATTATAGAGGCCACATTAAATGGAAATTTTTCAAAAAAACTTTATCTTACCTACCTTTTTTAAGAACGTGTTTCAATAATGTGACGGTTTAGTTGGCGATCTCATTACGATAAGACAAAAGCTGTCAATGAAACTACATAAAGATACCAAGTACCTACCTACTGTCAAAATAAACCTATAAAAACCGTTGATAAGGTCTAAAATTCGCGACGATAATACTGTTACAAATTGCGACGGAAATGAGAAAAGAATAATAATAATGTAAATCATATTTTGAACCACTCTAGATTAATCTTTCCAATTCAACACTCACCTATAGTCAACCTATTTGAATAGGTATTAACTAGGTAGGTATGTCGTATATGATACACATACATAATTATGTGAACTTCCTTGGAGTGCATGACACAGAGTTTCGACGCTTATGAACTGGCTTGGTTAAGACAACTGTTTAAACCTAGGTAACATTCCCAATTCCTCTGTGTCATGCTTATCGAATGACTTGATTTTTTTTAAGTTGTATTATAAATAGTTCTACTCAATATTTTTCGACAATCGAAATCTAGGTTTTTATACGATTGCATACATTTCCTGTGTTTTTAAATTGGAAAGACATCTAATTGTGTCAAAAATTCAGAACATCTATATAATTATATAAAAGAATGTGGTGTTAGTCAAACCATTTATAACTCAAGAATGGATGTACCGATTTGAATGATATCTGATTTGTTGGATTCTTTCCCGCCCCGAATAGCCGATAGGCTATTAAAATATCTTACAAATTCACGGGAGTAAAAATTACGAAGAAAAACAATGTATTCGATACTAAGGGTAAAATACACCATATTATTTACGCCATACATTTTTAATATCAATAAAAAATGCAATATGGAGGATTATACAAAATCAACGATGAAGTTTCTTTTTTTAGATTGGCCTATTTATAGAATAATTTTCAAATTAGAATCGTTATCCATACAATTTAACATCTGTGATTCTGATATTTAAATTTTAAAAAAATCATGGAAATAATTTTTATAAATTCAAAATTAATAGGTATCTATCTACCTAAAAAAATAAATTAGCATGTACCTACATAATTATATTACGTACATCAGATAATTTATAAACAAATCTGAGTTAAGTATAATTGTTCAACATAAATGAATTTTTTTTTTACACTATACGATGACACATTTAGACAATTACGTGAGTTTGTAAAGATATTAATGATGTTAATCATACATTGATTCATAGGCGGTACGAGGTTCGCCGGGTCAGCTAGTAATAATATAAATAGTAATAATAACATTACAACTATCCTCTGTCTGTTTGTGTGAACGTTCGTAATGATTCCCTTCAACTGCTTCTCCCAACATATACCATAATATACTAGCTGATATACCTTATAGCAATAATAATATTATAATATACTTATGTTAGTAATAAAACCAGAACGGATGTCATAATTTGCCGGAATATAACGCAATGATAATAATAATATTAATACTTGTACAGAAGTAACGAAATCTGGCAGATGGACTTCGACTATGTATGTTTATAGGTGGGATAGTGTAGTGTACGATCGTGTACTTGGGCAGCAGAATAAACCAGGACGGACTCTCCAAATCAGAAATTGTGAGCAGAATAAACCAGGCACGAATTGCCTTTAATAAAAAATCCAAAATATTGGAATCCCCTAATATTGATTTAAGCGTGAGGAAGAATCTCACTAAAGCCTTTGTGCGGAGCATTTTGCTATATGGGTGCGAGACGTGGACCATCAGCAAGAGTGAAAGCGGACGGTTAGCGGCATTTGAAATGTGGTACTATAGACGCATGCTGAGGATTCATTGGTCGGAACACGTCGAAAACGAAAAAGTGTTAACCAGGGTTGGCGAAAAAAGGCAACTCCTCAAAAGAATCTGCCAACAACGAGCTAACTGGATTGGCCACAACATTAGGCACCCAGGACTGCTCATCGCAATCGCAGAGGGTAGGACTGAAGGCACAAATGGCAGAAGCCGACCGAGAGACGCCTATATGGACCAACTGAAGAGCTGTGGCTCATACATGGAGTTGAAGAGACTGGCTGAGAATAGGGAGGAGTGGAGAAGAAAGTCCAAACTCGTTGCAGACTAATCCAATGGATTGTAACTCATTATATATATAGGTGGGATAGAAGATGGGTGGAATAGTTGCTATAGGTGCCTACTACAAAGTAACACTTCACATAATCGGAACATCGAGTACCACCTACGTGAAAATATTTCGAGTTTCTGAAAAGTATTCCAATGAATAATAGGTATGTCGACTGTCCAGCAGCAGAAATCAAAACATATTATTAATTTAGCGTAATGTAGTCGTTCGACTATTATAAATGACTTTGAGAGAAAGTATAATACAGAAGTCATTGTGTATTTTAGCTACGAAATTGATATTTTCTCGCAGTCGACTATAGTCGGACGACTACATAACGCTAAAATGTGTTTTGACTGAGGCTGCTGTTCCATAACTCTAATAAAAGAAATGTCTAATATTTGCCATTTTTTGTAATTTTCTTCTTCTTCTTCTTCAAGTGCCCTGTCGGGTCCCCCCAACGTTGGCGATCACCTCGGCGAACTTGTCCCTGTCCTGCGCTGCTCTTCCACACTTCGAATGCCGGTCCACTCCCTTATGTTTCGCAGCCAGGACATCTGTCTCCTACCGGGACCTCGGCGTCCCTCAATTTTCCCCTTCAATATCAGTTAGAGAGAAGGTGGTATTTTTCTCCACGCAGAACATGACCCAGATGTGAAACCTTCCGAACCTTGATGATTGATAACAGCTCCCTGTCAACTCTAGCTCGCCTCAGGACTTCGGTATTGGTAACCATGTAATTTTGGTATGCTTAAAATATTTTGCTTTAAAAACACAACAAAGTCAAATATACTATATAATTATAGCACTGTGAAAGACATTCGTGTCTTTATTCAGTTCAATAGTTAAACATTTTTTTCTAATTCAATAATAAATGTGGAGTTTTAAAAAATAAATAACACAACATCCATAGACAATTCAACACTGATTGAGCTAGTCCCAAAGTAAGATGTGGATCTTGTATTCTGGATGCATATGCGACGAAACACATATTTTATTATATAGAATGCACTTAACACATACCTATGCATGTCAAACACATATAAATGACTATTTAACAACACCATCACGGCACAACCCAAAACCGTGATAACCAGCGGACCAACTGCATGTAATAAACATGCAAGCCGTCTTCTCCATGCCAAAAAAATAATTACAAATGAATAATCGATCAATTAGCATGAACAATCAGTAGGCGAATGAATATTCCTTAACAAATATTAAAGATTTACTTAAAAATCAATTAATAAAAATAATAATTGGACTTGGGTCAGTTGGACGACCCATTCTAGCGATAAACTCGGCCTCTTTAATTGAATAATTGATATTTTTGTGATACTTTGTATTGATTTGAAATAATGTTTCCAATGTACAGTGAAGAATAAAATAAGTAAATAAATAACAAATTGTCTAGGAAAGAAGTACCTACTTTAAAAATAACCAAAAAAACAGAGGGTAAGTTAGTCCTTTTCTTCAAATGACAGTTTACTAGATATAAAATAATATTATTATTATTACTAGAGAAAATGTATAACTAGCAAAACAAAATGAGATTCTGGGAACAAAATCATTTTTGCAAGAATAGCACCACGTTACGAAATTATTATATACTTACTAAGACCATAATACCTTGTACTCAGTAGGTACGTACTTATCTGACAAAGTAATCTACTACTACTACTACTATACCATCACGGCATATCCCACAAGTGGGGTAGCCAGCAGACCAGCTGCATGTAAGAAACATGGAAGCTGTCCTCTTCGTGCCAATATAAAATCAAGACATTCAGGATGGGTGGCAAATCTCATCGTATCAAAGTAATCTCCCAGTTATTTTATTATTTTATACATTTGTCGATGTGGTATGTTGGTAGTTTCTTAGCATTGTTACGAATGTTTGGAGTCAAAAAGTTTACTAATAATCATCGTCATCATCATCGCCCTCAACGCTCCTCTCGAGAGCACAGGGCAGAAACTTGCCTCCTCCATTCAAAGCGACTCTGTGCCAATCACGTCACCTCCTCCCACAACATTCCCTGCGCTCTGATATCGTTGTCATAGGAACGGTGTATTGTGAGAGAGGGACGTTGATGCTGTGCGCCGGCGCACGCGGCAGTGATCTGTTATCTCCGTGATACAGGAGAGACGATCATGGTCCTGGCTGGGTCATGTTCTGAGAATGCCCACTGATAATTAGCCAAAAAGAGCACTACTGTTCTTCCGTCCGCAAGGGTTCCGTCGGCTCAGGCGTCCCTCTTTCTTACTAATACCTAATAATTATATTTTATTCTACGCGCGACCAAGATCGATCCTGGATTTGAGTGCAATATTTGACTGAAGCGCAAAAAATAATAATAGGTAATAAACATTTGAGTCAAATATTGCGCTTGAGAATGACAGGATCCCTGTCGAAACCTTGATCGTACATGAAATAAAGTACAAGTGGCATTATTAGTTAAGCTTTTGTCTCTAATTATTATCGGACAATTCATATGTGGCGCCGTTTAACGACCCGTGACCATCTCAAGGGCGCCGTGATAATCTTCCAGTTATGCATATAAAAAAAACATATAGAAAAGATGAAGTCAATGGTAGGTAATGAGAAGAAATGACAATAAATTGGTGCGCAATTTTTTTTTAATTATTTTCATTGTGACTAATGTTGTTGTGGTTGGATATTTGAAAAAGACGGATGATGAACTACTACTAATAATAAACCATCACAAAATTTCTCACAAGTGGGGTAAACAGCTGGCTAACTGCATGTAATAAACACGCAGACAATAAGCCCTCGAATTTATCATCAACTACTTGTATTTGAGTGTAGTTTCTTCACTTTACCTTAGCCTGATGATGAGAAAAGCCAGCTTGCTATTATTAAAGTTAATGTGGAAGTACTAAATACGAGTATTTCATAATAATAACTTTACACGAACTTCGTTGACTCTATCATGAAGAACTGCATTAATGCCGATTTTGTGGGATATTAGTATCGACTTTGAATTAATACTTCCATCCTGACAGAGATACAAAAGTAAAAATCTTATACAAAGAGAAATTAGGTTAAACCCTTTAAGGTGAACTTGATATCTCATCGCAATATTAAGTTCAAGTGAGAACCGCTTTTCTACATAATAATATTCGGACACAAGAAATAGGCTGAAATAGTTAGTAGTAAGTAATATTATTTATGGACTTGTGAATTAGGTAAGTATATATTTCAGAGAACAGTGCAGGCAATATGAAATATCTACATACAATATTATAATGTACCATGTACAGTGGGAGAAAAAAAAGAGTTGTACACTCACAGATTCTTAGAGAGGTGGAAAAACTCATCCTTTTTAAAACATATCTTAGTATTTGAGTTATTCCCCCCATCTTGAATGTTCACTTTTAGAATTTTCCCAAAATTTTCACAAAACATTATCATGAACAGCGTCCTCGAGGTGCCATGGCACAAAGATGGGGCTTTAAATACTTTCCGTTTATTAATTATTTATTATAGTTAGGGCACAAAAATGACGAAATGTTTATTTTGTACACTACTTGCAATAAGTATCTACATTAAATTTTCGAAATTATCGAGAAAAACCTTGAGGAACGACATTTTATAAAATAATAAAATATTACAAAACACTGTTTTACTTCCACTTCACTTTATGTAGTCAAATGTCAAGACAACGTTCTGACATCAATTGAATGAAGTGGAAGTAAAACAGTGTTCTGTACCTAATCTTATATTATTTTATACCTGAATTAGTTTTACAATATTGTAATGGATGATACTTTGCTGGTAAAGAGAGCAATTTTGCGTATCTCGGTAACAAAACTATTTTCAACCAAGTGCATCGATTTAACACTGTATCGGTTTTTCCTCCCTGATAGTAGGCATGTACTACACACGTCACATTTCCTCGGCGGGTTAATCAATCCAGCAGTACCTACACAGTGCTAACTAAGACATTGATTAATTATATTATTATTATTTTACATGTACACTATACACCAAACTAACTATATTATGTTTTATACCTACACTATGAACTATAGAGTGATGGTAGCGTACCTCCTTTATGTCCCTAAACAATATAATATAAATAACATATTATTGATGCATATTGTTGGTACCTACTTCACAAAATAATTTAATGGCTGGAAGTAGTACCTACATAATGCTATACTGCAAAACTACTACTATTCCATCACGGCATATACCACAAATGGGGTAGCCGGCAGACCAGCTGCATATAATAAACACACGAGCCGTCTTCTCCTTGCAAATATAAAATCAAGACATTCAGGATGGGTCGCAAACCTCATCGCTGATTTTAAGATGTAAAATATCTTAATTTTTTCAGACACTTTTTGAAAATATGAATTTAAGTTTGTAATAGGCTAAAATATACTTATAAAACCATCACGGTAAGCAATATGCTTGTGTTGCGAAGATGGAGTAGGTCAGCAGTTGGGAGGAATATCAAACTCAGGATCCAGTGTTGAAGTGAGGTGCTTTGTCACATAAACAACACATTAATGTTGTCCGATAATAATTGATAGGTATAATATTTTAGATACTTGTTTGATGATTTGATCAACTGCATCTTAGTGTATTATGTACAATTGGAAGTTCGTCGCCTGATAGTAAGAGAGTACTGCAAAAATGTCGATCAAAATTACACTTCCAATGAATAGTTATATCATAATGTAACATTTTTTTTAAAAAACTTTTACATAATCATGAACTGGTTGGAACGTTTGATGTAAGTATATAGTAGGTATGTTTGTCTGTCGGATGATTTATTCGGCGCCGTTTAATGGAGCGTCCATCTAATGTGGTGTTCTCACTTTGGCGAATATCGCTAGGGCACCAAAATATCGCCAGCCATTTGAACCGTGTGAACAAAATGACAGCTAGTCTGAAACGATAAAAACCAGTAGAAACGATATCGTCTCGAGTTGACCACCTTCCAACTTTCTCGGGCGATCGAACGATTTGCACATGCGCAGATATGCGCGGCGTTTGTGTCTATGGTAAAAGCTTTATAACCTATAAATTTTATAATGTTTCCCGCTTCGTGACAGCTGTTATCTTTTTTGTTGGTTTGTGGCGTTTGTTTCCTTAATTAAAAGGCGCCTTATAACCTCTACTATAACATTTTCGACTAAAAATAAACACTTCGCGATCTCCATATCGACGCCATTTTGAAAACAGTGTCAAAATCAAAGCGCATCTGACAGATCGTTTCTATATCGGTGGACTTGTGTGAACAGGTGTGATGATCAATGGGCGTACGGCGAATTTTGTTTTTTCGCCTGGCGTTATATTTTGAAATTCGGCTGGCGATATTCGCCAAATGTGAACACCCCATAATAGTCCCAGGAAATATGTTGGAAGAGCGATGTCTTCAATTTGTTCCAGAACGTTGTCAATTTATCTTTTTTTACGAAGGTTCTTGAAGTCGATTGTAGATGACGGATCTTGCGACACCAAAAGTCCTGTCGTGGAAGCAGGAACTTTTGATCTTGTCCAGAATATTTGTGGATGACTTTGCCGAGCGTAGATGTCTACTTGCAGGTGTTTTAAGAACATAGAGCTCAAAAAGTGACTAAGGTGGCATAGGTATTATTTATTGTGCCACATAATTTTTTTTTTTTATCTGGTTATATAATGCTTAGAAGCTTGGATGGCAGTTGTGCCGCCGCATTTTGTACAAAATGTCTTAGGTAAATGTTTTTCATTAAACCTAAAAGTGTTTTTATAAGTAGGTACACGGTATTAGATCTCGTTAAAAAAATAACCCAAAAATCCCTATAAAGATTATCTATCAAAGGCGAAGAAATTGTATTAATAATTATGAAGTATTTTCTCTCTTTCATAAGTATAATATTATCACATTAATAAGACATAAATAATCCTAACTCCCAAGATACATATAATACTAGATACATCACAAATATCTACACACACGCACACACCTGATAAAATAATATAAATATAAAGGAACTTACTTAATTAACGCCAAAAATGAAGAAGGGAGAACGGGAGTACCTACAGAGTAGGGATGTTGCGGATGCCGATTTTTACACATCCGCGGATGTGAATGCGGATGAGGATTTTTGAAGGCTCACATCCGCGGATGCGGATGTTTAAGATGTTATAGAAAAAAAAGTAAATGAATTAAGAATTAAAATAATGAAACACCTAGTTAACATTTTTATTAATTGCTCCAAATATCTATCTACCTCCACGATAAGTATTCCACAGCGCAAACAGACACATAATGATTTATTTTCAAGAAACAAATTATTTTTTTATTTTTTTTTTTTATTTTATTTTATTGGCACATCTACAGGTTTTATACAAATATAATATATTACAATATACAAACATATTAACCCATTTACAGATTGCACATTTGTATTCGAATGTGTTTACATAGCTAAAAGAAAGATAAAGTAATAATAAAAAACCAAATACTTAAATACAAAAGAAGAATAACAAAACGACAACAAAAGAAGTTACTTAAAAAATAGACATGACACGACTCCCCAGAGCACCATGCAACCACCGCCATTCCCCGAGCCTCCCACTCGCCACCGCGGCCCCGGCGGAGCGCCCCCCACCAACGAGCGTCAATCCAAAACTTTAAAAGCCCTAGACTAACGCCCGCCAACGGCGGACGCCCCATCGAAACCGCGGTAGCATTTATGCACCACAACAAACGCGTCGGATCTTGTCACCATTTTTTTTCGTTTCCATTGGTTAATGTCAAGTGCGAACGGCACGCGCCATACGCCGGCCCCACTCAATTTCTTTCTTGTCGCAACTTGTCTTACATCCGCATCCGCATTGATTATTGCGGATACGGATGCGGATGTCCAAATCCATGCGGAAGTTCCGCATTTGCGGATGCGGATGCGAATATTCGCGACATCCCTGCTACAGAGGTGTATTTTTTTTATAGTAGGTACATCACGTCAGAAAGGCGGTAGTGAGTGTGTTCTGTAAATAACATTAACTACTACCTACTGGGTAATTAATCAAGAAATGATATATTTCCCTGCTCTCACAAACGCTGCAAACATGCCTAAAGCGCAATATTTAAATGTTCCTTATTAGGTTGACGCCGCTTATCCCAAGCTAACCCTTAATTTAGTTAAAGGTGCTTTTACATCCCATAAACTTCAATATTAAAAACATAACAATAACATAACATGCAAAGACAGTTCACACAGATCGAGCTAGTCCCAAACTAAAATTTGAATCTTAGTAATATAACCTTAAGTATATGAATTATATTTCACAACTATTTTACACCGAAATTTAAATGACAGATAGGGTGACCTTCAGTGAAAAGACTAGGTTTTTTTATTATTATCATCTGATAATAAATGTTTAAGCTGAAAGGTAGTTCTGAAATTTGCTCTATCTGTTCCTTACACTAACTATGATGTAAAATAAATAATTGTGAAATATTGAAATATTGTAAAATAATACTTAACCGAATTAAGGGCTAGCTTAGGATAAGCGTCACCTCAAAGATACATTGAAATATTGAGTCTTGGTTCCTTATATTTTAACTAAAGCAAAAACAATAGCAAAATACTTAAGCAGAAATATTTCTAGTTATCCTAATTTTTGAAAGCCCTGAAAAAACCCTTATGCATCCTAGAGTTAAAGGCAGATTTTAAGAAAACATTACAACCATATTCAATTTAGTGATGAGGTAGGTATGTCACCCATCCTGAATCTCTAATTTTTCACTTTCCCTTGGCCGGGAATCGAGCCCGGGACCTTGTGACTCAAACGCAAGAGCTTTACCTTCGCGCCACACCGGCCGACAAGTAAATATAAATTAGAGTAGCATACAATGGATTAGTAATCGATTAATAAAACAAGATAATATATAGTTATAACACTGTTGACTTTATTAATTTTCAAGAGGTTCCACTTTCATAGTCAGGCAAAAGTAGAGAACTTTAAATTAAATTAAAAAGTAAAAAAACTTTATTTCTGCCTGGCAATGAGAACGGAAGTTCTTGAAAGCCGACTAGCAAATAAAAAGTCAAAAGTGAACTAATTATTTATTTATTTATAGAAATATATACCGCAAGAAGCCGTTTACATGAATTTCAAAAAATACAAAGACAATAATAACAAAACAATGGATATAAAAATACTTAGTGTCGAAAAATCAAACAGTAACCATAGAAATGTATAACGAATAAATAACTAGTACAATACACACACAAATCGATAACATCTACACGATTACACTAACAATATCAAATTATCTTGTTTTATTAATAAATTATTGATATGGACTTCTACCAAGAATCGTCGGTCAATAAATTAAACTTAACAATGGGTTCTATATGTGAAATTTAAAAAGAACACAGATATTTAAAAAAAAAAACTAGAGTGCCAACAAAAAATATCTGTGACTCGATTCTAATCGGTAACACATAATAATAATTGATATAATGGAACATGTGATATGGAACAAATTCTCTTTTACGTTCGAAATAACATACTGTGTGAAATGTAATGAGCAAACAACAATCGGTAAATCTCACCAACCATTATTAATTATTTGCTTAATTATAAACACTTATTGTTCTTGTTAGCTGTTCGTTGTTAATACATAATCATTTAAATCACAACTTTTCGATGAAATCACTGAATAAGGAGCTATAAATCATTCTTTTCTAAAGTGTATTACACAATTATTTAATATGTTCGTTATAAACAAAACGATAAAATGTTAATTTATGATATGTGGGCACCGTGACTTTGATTACGATTTTAATATTTAAATTTGATTAAAAAAACACAAATGAAACGTGCTCTTACAATTTGAAAGAGTATACTTGTACAGTCTTTATTGTCGACCGACGATACCTGGTGGAAATCAGTGTTAAATTAATTATAAATAAATGACTTATGTAAAGTTGATTTTTTCGACCGACGGTTCTTGGTGGAGGTTTATGTTAATTTAAATATAAAGAAAACACTTATTAAGTATGTAGGTACTTCCACTGTGACTTTATTGGTGGCGAACCGGCTTTCAAGAGCTTTCGCTCTCATCATCAGGCTGGCGTAAAGTAAAGAAATTCCAAAGTTAAAAAAATACGAAATTAAAAAACACTTTATTTACAGTAAATTCTACGGAACTAAACTAGTATTTATTGATGAAATTTTTATTTGAAATTCTAGGGGTTCATTTTAAAAAATAACCATAGATTTTCCGAATTATAATAAGGCTTCATTTTTTCCAATGTCCTGTAACTTGAGGTAAATAATTGTAAAACATCACAGGAGACACACAAGATTTTTAAATCAGCGATTTTATGCGCCACCTATCCTAAATGTCTCTTAATTTTTATGAGTCACAGAGGTCTCTTTTAATGTATGTTTACGTATAGTAAACACTGAGTCCACTGGTTATCCTAATAATCGAACAAGCCGTGATGATAGATAGATAATTAGTTTTTTTTTTTAATAAATGAATATTGCAAACAGTCGCAGATCATTCTCGAATGAATATTCACATTATACAAAAAAATTCCATGACAATTTTTATCGAGAAATATTCGGTTCCATGATGCATTCTACTAAGAGAAACATCAAATTTTATCTTTATGAAACAATAGACAAATAAATAAATCTTTCGAATCAACATCACAATATTTATTTATTTATTTTATTCTTCTTGCACATTATCATTAACATAACAAAGTCAACAAATCAGTTTACATAAAAAAATAATGTGATGATATACAGTGGTGAGATTATCACTGCATAGTGATTTCTTCCATCTAACCACGTCACAATTAACACTAAACACAAATGAAAAATAATAATAAAAACACAAACAATACGAAAAATTTCAACATAAATCAAAATGAGAAAAAAAAATTACAATTCACACCCATAACACTACAAAGGACCGGGAACTATAGGAATGGGTTAGGGGAAGGATGCTAAGTTAGAAGACAATAAATACTAATAAATAATAAATAGAAGACAATAATTATCACACAAAACAACGCATTTGTCGCACATGGAGCCTTAAACACGAATCAATGAAAAAAATAATATTATTACTAAATAAACGAGTAAATTGTAATAGTGAACAATTAGATTGCGTTACAAAGTAGGTACGTAAAACAACAATGACACGCAATTACAAAAAAATAGTAACAGATTAGCAATAGCAATAGACACAACCTATTATAAAAGTGACACAATTAGTTCCTACTTATTTGCTTCTACTTAGATTAATAATAATAGGCGATAAATGATATAACGAGAGATTAGATTAACAGCGTTTTTTTATCAGATTACGAAAAAAGTATCAGTTCTTAAAATTCTGTACGTAACACTATCTACACTGTCATGACTCTGAGATACCTAACTACAACTAGGTACTAATACTATACCATCACGGCATATCCCACAAGTGGGGTAGCCAGCAGACCAGCTGCATATAATAAACATACAAGCTGTCCTCTCCTTGCCAATATAAAATCTAGATATTCAGGATGAGTGGCCAACCTCATCTTAAGATTTAAAATGTCTTAATTTTTTTGAACACCTGCCATTTACAGGACAACCGAAAACTTATGGAGAAGAATGGGATACCAATTTTTTACCGGGTGCTCCACGGGATGAACCTAACTATAATAACTAACTAACATACTCACATCTTCTTCCCCTTGTCCTTGTTGGGTCGGGGGCGCATTGCGATTAATTTTTTTATTAACATTTGTATTTTATGTATGCAAGCGAAACATAGACGCAGTTGAAGAAGGACGAAAGAAAAATTAATTCTGTGGAAATGCTATCGCTTAGAAGAATTCAAATTCAATTTTCTTTCTTTTATCAAAGAAAAATATTTTACTCATACCTATTTAAAAAAAATATTATCTGGTAATGCTGTGATGCTGCCCCACCAGGTACAATGCACCTGTAAAATGAATAGTTGGTAAAACGTTGCGTGATAGAGTGATGAATGAAGATATTAGAAGAATGAGCCAATGCAATGGGAGTGTTGTGGATACACATTGTGTAAATAAACTTCGATGGTTTGGACATGTGGAACAAATGTATGATGAAAGGATGAAAATGAGGATATATTTATCTAAAAGAAGACGTGTGAGAAAACGCGGGCGTCTGAGAACCACGTGGTTTGATCACGTGGAGCAAAATCTCAAGGACGATCGTGTGTTGAGTTATATTTTAAATTGAATAATTTGAATAAGAGTGGGAGACCAATTCTGTACCGGGTGCTTCACAGATGAATCGTTTAATTTACATACCGAAAATATACAAAAGTTTTCAAAAATGACAGGCTTTTTAGGGATTCTAAATAAGGCAAATGTCTGATATAACAGAAACATTTCACTCCCAGCACGGAATAGGAGCAGCAGATATATCAAGTGAAGAACATCAAAATAAGGAAAACGAATAAAAAAATTATAACATTTGAATTTGGAAAAAGAAAAGTCAATGTAAAAACAAAAACATACCGCATAAACAGTTGAAAATCGATCATTTGTTATCCTTTTTTTCAACAGCAATACAATATGGGGAGGACAATAATAATAATAAGGAGACAACGGCATATTTTTTTGCGATATCAAAATCGTAAAATAAATCGTCAACGCCCTTCCCGCGCAATCTGCTAGTAATTTAATGCCTTTTTATGCCCGACACACCACACGCGTCCTCAAGCAAGGACGTTTCGACATATATTCGACATCTGACTAAAATACCTCAATTTACACGGTTTTAAAATATCTTCACTTTCTATTACCTAATTTAATTCAAATCTTAAATTCAAAAAAGAATTATATATTAAAACGCCATGGCTAATATCCGAGGATATTCGAGAACTAGGCATAGACATGCTAGACTTGCAGCGTGGTACATTTTTACGGATTTTTTGTGTTCCAACATCGATGTCCTTCAAGCATTAGCAATGTTTTGTCTTATAATCAACGTCAGTTGAAAACTGGATGCAAAATTTGATCGGCCGCATGACCGACTTTTTCTTTGAATTACTGTAGATCTAGTATATCTTTGGAACTAGGCATGTGGCTTGAACACGCGGATCAATTTTTCAGAACGGCCAGGTGTTTAGTAAAATAAATTGTCTTGGATATATGAGAAACTACATAAATGTAGAGGAAACCAAAGAAGTATGTAAGGATATAGTTATTTATTTATCTGTTATTTTTGCACATCATCATTATATAACAATGTTAACAACACAAAACAAAATTAAAAATGCTGGGACAATATGCAAAGGCGAGATTATTAATATGAAGTTACGCCCTTTTTGCCTACTCCATTTAAATTACGGCGAAAAGATATTATTATGATAGCAGTTGCAGTAGCTTGTAGGTAAATTGTTTTTGTGGTTCAATAATATGAAACAGTATTTTATATAACAGTGTTAGAAAGAGCTTGGTTTAGAAACATGATACCTACATATCTAAAACCCACACGGAAACGAGAAAATCCTTTCTACATGTTTATATTACAAGTGTAGTTATAGTAATATTTGGCAATATTCCAAGTTCTACTGAATAAACTCTTCAATGTGCTTCAACATTATGTACTATATGTTGATACAGACCTCATTGAATTTCATCTTTACTTGCGCAACATTTCTCATAAAAGAGTTACCAGTAAGCGATAAGCTTACAAGAACTCACAGAACGTTCTTTCTGTGCCACGAAGAGAGATAAAATAGCATTAATTCATGAAACTCAACTCTATGTGTCTTCAGTACCATCCTAGCACCAAGAACAAAATACTAGCTAATTCACTAACAAGCCATTGGTCCAGTCCCTACTGACATATCTCATTGATTAATGGAAGATTGAAGATTGTCTCCCGTACCCGAATATATCGGGAATCCACTTTTTCTGATGGTCTCTGGTAGGCTCGCTTGAGGGGCTGCCCAAGACTGTCTCATGGGAATCTTCAATCACATTGAAATCTGCTGAACCAAATTATGAACCAAATGAAAACAAAAATTTGCTGAACCAACAAGGCTTTTTGGTAATATTTTATGAACACATGGATTAAAAGGATTTATCGGGAATCTACAGAAGACTGGATAGTGGAATCTTTGTGGTTGGACTCAAACTAAATGTGATTTTTTTTTAAATTTCGTGATATTTTTAGGGTTTTCATATAATTCAAACTGAGGGAAATGATGGTGTAATAAAACTTTCATCACAGAAGGGTACAAAAATACTTAACTCTGAATAATGTCAACTGGGATTGTGCGCGAATTGTATTTTATGAATGTAAACTGGTATTATAAAGAGAGATAGAGAGGATAAAACAACACATATTAGTTCAATTTTAAATGACCAAAACCCGAAGCGGAGCTAAGCTGGGCACATTAAAGCTACTAAATTTTCATTTTGAAAATGTATATAAACCCTTCTTTTTTTAAAAAAAAAAACCTACATAGTTTTTCATTACAAACGTTATCTGTAAGTTGTCAAAACTGTGCGATAAACAACTCTAAAGAACAGACCGCACGCTATACCTGACAAAATGCATGACCAACCGAAAAACTGCGCTCACACTGCAGCCGTAAATGACAGCAGATCTATAAGTCAATATCAAAACCTTTATCCTTTGGAAAAATGTTTACGTGAACAGAGTTCTCATAAATTAAAATGGCCATAAAAGAAAACAGCGAAAAGAAGAATTTACCTACATAAAACAAAACAACTATCAACAAACGCAGCGACAGCATAAAAAATAGCTTAGAATGGCCGTTAGCTATTTTCGGGTTTAGGCGTTTAAACATAAATACTTCTAGAAGTAGGTAGGTACTCTAAATATACTAGCCCGCTGACACACTCAGGGTTGGAAGATAATATACGAGGTGGGAGGAAATATTTACAACCGAGGGGTACCGGGATGAAATACGACACTCGCCCATTTTTCAATATGCTTTAAAGCGTCACGAATGAGACAGATGGTCGTAAAATACCAAGAATATTTATAACGAGTATAAAAAATGATGGGTCACTTCACCCTTTTCATTTTCATGACATTGAAACTAGAGCGTAGTTTTGGGTTATAAATATAGAAACATCCAAAGCGTTCTGCGCTACACGTGTAAGCCACAAAATTAACAAATTTATAGAAGTTACAAATACAAAATCGTTAAGGAAAATGTTGTACAAAAATAGAATGCATGACCAACCGAAAAACTGCGCTCACACTGCAGCCGTAAATGACAGCAGATCTATAAGTCAATATCAAAACCTTTATCCTTTGGAAAAATGTTTACGTGAACAGAGTTCTCATAAATTAAAATGGCCATAAAAGAAAACAGCGAAAAGAAGAATTTACCTACATAAAACAAAACAACTATCAACAAACGCAGCGACAGCATAAAAAATAGCTTAGAATGGCCGTTAGCTATTTTCGGGTTTAGGCGTTTAAACATAAATACTTCTAGAAGTAGGTAGGTACTCTAAATATACTAGCCCGCTGACACACTCAGGGTTGGAAGATAATATACGAGGTGGGAGGAAATATTTACAACCGAGGGGTACCGGGATGAAATACGACACTCGCCCATTTTTCAATATGCTTTAAAGCGTCACGAATGAGACAGATGGTCGTAAAATACCAAGAATATTTATAACGAGTATAAAAAATGATGGGTCACTTCACCCTTTTCATTTTCATGACATTGAAACTAGAGCGTAGTTTTGGGTTATAAATATAGAAACATCCAAAGCGTTCTGCGCTACACGTGTAAGCCACAAAATTAACAAATTTATAGAAGTTACAAATACAAAATCGTTAAGGAAAATGTTGTACAAAAATAGAAAACAATTATAGAAGAATATGAAGGTCAAGAAGGTTGCTCAAAATAGATATCAATCTTCTACTACTGTACCATCACTGCACACCCCACAAGTGGAGTGGTCAGCAGATCTAAAACTTTCGGATAGATTACCAGAAAAAAAAGTAAGGATTGAGACTATATCTGAATTTAAATTTATAACCAGTAAGATATATTCGAAACAGCGAAACGATTGATTTAAACAATCTTTAAATATTTTTAAAGTCACGAATAAACGTTGAACTCTGGCAACACAATATTATTATTTTAAGCAAATTCAACCGGCAACATTCTACATATTATAATGTAACTTAATCTCAGAGGATCTATTTAAAATCACATCAATTTATTTTCAATAAACCCACCCAAAATATGCGTAATGTCTCCTATTCACGTATTCATAGAAGTTATATCGCTTGGCATCTCATAATTAATTTAAATAATTCATAACATGAGAATTACTAATTCGTACGTAACTAATAATGTTCGAATTTCAAAACATGTTTTTTCTATGAATATAATTAATAAATAAATAAAACTTTATTGGCATCAATATATACAGTGTACAAGTTTTTGTTCCAATAAATTACCAAAATGCGGGCTTATCGCATATGCAATTTTTTCCAGCCAACCCGAAAAAATAAAATAATAAATAAATAAAAATAAAACAATAGAAAATACATATAGATAAAAGTATATAAAAACAAACCCCAAACAAGATGCTTAAAAAAACTACAAATGAAATATATAATAAAAATAAGATAAAATATAAAAAGCACACATACAACAAGAATAGGAAGGGAAAGGGAAAGAAGAAAAGTAGAGGATCTGCTCGGTGTAATTATTACGCGAAAGTGTATAAAAGTAAAAAAGAAATCGAAAAATGTGTACGAAGACTAGAGACAGTTCATTTGTTTACGAAATGAATATAATGTTGAAGAAGTACGAACGTTATGTGGGAGTCTGTTCCAAAGCCTCGCACCGTGAACAGTAAATGAATCCGTATAAAAACTAGAATGATGAGGTGGGATGGATAGAAGATTATTTGTAGCTGAACGAAGTGATAAACCGTGTGATTGCAAGAAGACAAATCTTTCCATAGGATCGAAGAGAGTTTTGTAAAGAAGAGAGAGAATATGAACATCTCTACGCTGGGCTATTGTCTTCCAGCCAAGGCGCTGCCGGAATTCAGAAATGTGATCACGCTTTTTTTAGACCAAAGATATACCGAATACATGAATTCTGAAGACGTTCCAGCTTATTCAGCGCCTCAACTGAGAGATCTAAGTAGCATACATCTGCATAATCAAATATAGGATATAATTGATAGTACTGGTGCACAAATAGTAGAATTAAATAAATAGGATAAATTGAAACAATCATTTCATTCTACAGTAGATTTAACAAACTCGAAGTGAGGGACGTCTTTCGACTTCTCAGGTCATTATCATTGTGAATGGTTTACAGCTATCCTCTTGGATAGTATGAGTATACAAGTGAATGAATAATGTGACAAGTTGTCGATCTGCATTGTAGGTTTTTTTCTATTTGTTTGTGTTGATGTTGATTGACATATAAGTGGCATGGGATTTAAATTAGACATATCCATTTGCAGTTAAAGTCAGAGTCCCAAAATTAGCTGAATTTTGACTGCAGTTTTCAATACAAACTTCGAACTTCTCTCCTATTTACAAATTGCGATAGAATTCGACTGTTTTAGAAAATATATTTTAAAAGTACCTACACGACTTTCACACATATATTACAAAAATGTTTATATGCAAAAGACATTGCACCGTTTATGATTGATAAGATATTTTGGGTTTGTTGGAAGAGATCGCGCTTTAAGATAAACTCGTCCTCTACATATTGATTGTATTGAAATCGTGTGTATTTCTTTATGTAATTGTTTGTTATAAATGTACAGTAAAGAATGAATAAATAAATAAGACACTGGAATAATGAAAAATCTGTTAATATTGCTTACAGATTAATCTGTACTAATTTGTAATAAAAGGATCAATTGTGATAGCAAACTGATGTAATGATTAAATTCGTAAAAATTTCAATAACTACCCAAGAGAGCACCTTCAAAAAAAATGAATGACATACATTTTAAAAGTGCAGGAGATTATAAAAAATATGCTAGGTTCATATTAGCTCCAGCGCGGTATGGCCCTGAAATGATGACAATATTTTAATATCATTACAGTAATGAACAGAGACTGTATTTCTTGGAAAATAAACCCGAGCCCAAAATAAACTAAAATATTATAATATGTACCTTCGCAAAAAATCTCAAGCAATTTATTGGTGATTTAAAAACGGAGTATGATGATGATGATTTTGGATGATTTTATTTTTGACGCCGTTTAACAGTCCCTAGACCGTCTCAAGGGCGCCAGTGAAGAGTTCAGTTTTTAATTTGCTTCTAAAGCTGTATATCGCAGCAATCGGGTAGAATCAAATCTGGATTCATTCTATTGAAAGTTACTCTACCATCAGTCCACCAATCACCTCTTGCGTGACTTTATAAGCATAATTTCATTAAAATAAAAAATAATTAAAGCAATTGATATGGTTTAAATTTATTTATATGCTATTGGCGTAAGCTGTTTAATAAATATAACTCGTTATAAAGCTTCTGGAATCCGAAATATGTCCGGTGTCATTTGTATAAAGGACTTCTGTGACGTAGATTACTATAACGCGTTCCTTGACTTTCGCTATAAAAACAAAATATTATCGCTCGTCCTTGAACCATACGGCTGAAGATGCCGTAATAGCTGTAGTCAATGACCCTATAAATCGACTCTTCCTACCAGGATCCTCTGAACCGCAGTAAACTGTTTAGATCACAAAAATGAATAATCTTTTTAGTTATTTACCAAAACATACGGTTTGCGCCTTTAGCAAAAATATTAAATTAAATTTACATGTATTATAGATTAATTAATTAACCTATTTATTCTATCATGCCGCATATCTTGCAATGTGGACAGAAAGAATGGAACGCCAGACCATGATGCCCTTGCACAATTGCACATCCTACACTTAATTATGTGCATGTAGATTGTCGAGTTCCATACCTCACAAGTCCAAATGTCGTATATTTGAACTGGACGGTCGACATGCAATCCTGAAACAATAAGTTTATATCTTTCGCTAGACACACTTGAAATTATTTTCTCTAACATGCTAGACTTAAGATAATGTAGTAAAAGCATGTGATTTTAGAATGCATGTGATTTCTTACATCATTTTTTGTATTATTCCGTTGTCATTATTACGTCCCACTTGTCTTTTATTTAAATTGAATTTTATTAACATAATACAAAAAGAGAGCGTTTACAGATTATAAAGTAAAACTAAATTATTAAGGTTTACAAACCAGTGAAGTTTGTTCAATTATCTTACAACACATTATTATATTCCAACATTAAAAATATGACAAAAACTTATATTAATTATATTATAAAAACACAAAGAATACTATATGTATTGACCAAATCAAGAAGTTAAAAATCCTTCTTTGATTCGTTTTACTATTAGAATCACATTCATACGTATATAAAGTTATATTTCATTAATATTAATGAACTCATTACCTGTATGATTAACATAAGATTATGTATGTATGTTGAGCAATAATTAAAATAACATAATTGATATTTTAATATTCATATAAAGTCTCTCAAGGAGATCTGTAGATTTAATCATCGAAATATGATTCTTTATACAAACATATTTTATCGCCAACGCTTTTATTATCATGTTTTCAATAACAATGCATATTTTTATAATGATGCAATGCGGGAAAATGCGAAAATCGTTTGTAATGGAGAAGTCAATGTTTTAAAATATTAGCTCACCCACTTATTAAATAAATATAATTTTCCTACAAAATGTATATATTTAATTTTAACGGCCGCAGCGTACTCGTTCCTTAGTTGAATCAAAACTACCTAACGGCCGCAGCGTGAGTAAGTAGTGTGATGTTGGCATCTTCTTTTACTCCCTGAGTTTTATAAGTCCCACATGATCGTGGGGTCTGCCTTTACACATTAAGGTTGTACCATTCATCACCCATGGGATGCAACAGGAATCAGTTCCTATTTCATCCATCAGGGGTCTGCCTTTTTCGTTTTTCTTCGCCACGTGGTTCTGAACGGGGCGTCATTCTGGGTGACATGCCAATACGGTACTACGTTTTGGCTTACTTCTTAACCTCTTACTTGGAACCTCAAGTTGTTGAGTGTGTAATTGCCAACTAAACAGATGACTAAAACCGGGTTAGTTGGAAGACATCGCATTTTAGCGATAAACTCGCCCTCTGTACATTGAATTGTATAAATGATATTTTCTATGTAAATTTGTATTATTGTAAACAATGTACAGTGAAGAATAAAATAAATAAATAAATAAAAACTCTATTGCATAATTATTAATACGACGCAGAAATTCTTGAGCGTGGAAGATGTTTCCTTTAACAATATCCGACAAAGATCATGTATTGCGTATCTTACATAATAAAAATACATTTTTTTATGTATACGTAATTTTATTACTGATTATATTATTCAACTGCTAGCCTCATTATGATGTGCATTACAATTTACAAATCGTGCTATGAATGAATAATATTCATTCAACTAAAGTAAATTGTTTTAATATTCTTTAATAATACTATAAAGAATGTAAATCGTAAATAGATTACAGAAGTGAAGTAATACACGATTAATGTATTCATCGTATAAAACTATGTCAAATAGATTCAGACAGAACAGACGAAGAAAATATTTTCTGGAGTGAGCACCAAGAATATGTAGGAATCTGTTGATAAAATCCAGATTTGATTGTCGTGTGAGGTAAAGCAAATCGCTGGAATTAATAATTTAAAGCAGGACTTAATGGAGGGGGAATCATAGAGACCGCCTGCACCCAAAGATGGGGCCAAAATGGATGAAGATAAAAATGCATAAGAAATAGTGCGATACCTCGGCTAGATAGTCAAGCCATGTAGACGAATAGCAAAAGTGAGGTGGATGTCATGTACTTAAGATAAAAAATTGATAAAAGATCAGAGAGGAAGTCTATGGATGAATATAACAATACTTAGAATAAGAAGCTTAAAAAACAGACAACTTTTTAATGAAATATTAAACCAATAAGGAAAAGAAGCAAAACGGTAGATAAAATGCTGAGATCCAGAAATTTATGAGTGGTTGAATTCAAGGGAAACAGATTTATCCAAAAAACTCCCCAAGGGTAGGAAAAACAATGAGTTGTTACTGTTATAAGACAAGATTATAATAATTTTAATATGAGAAGAATTATTATTCTTCGTTCTCTAGTGTTAAGAGGAGAGGATTTGTGTTTTCATCAGAGGGCTGTGACAGGTCTGCCCTCTACAGGTTAAATGTCGCACTCGGGTGAAAGGAGCTTATATTATTATTAGCAGACGAGTGAATTAATATTTATCTCAACCTTTCGTTTATTAAGGAATTATTAAATTTCAAAGTTTGTGGTGTGAACATAATACGGTTGAAGAGAAATTTAAAACTAGATGAGGTGAAAACTAAAATTTCTCTTTGATAGTTTGCTACGTTGGTTTGGGCACGCAGAAAGAATAGACGAGGAAAGAATGATCAAGAATATAAACATGGCTGAAAGGGATGATTCTCGGAGACGTGGCAGTTCAAAGATCAAAAGGCAAAAGCACATAAACTAGATCCTACAGGACGGACACGTGTCGATAACTTTGAATAGGAGGACATGCATGAGGAGTTGTGAGTTAGTGGCGTTCAATCCATTCTACTAACGGCGTGGTGGTGATAATGATGATTTTTCATTCAGAGAAATGTGGCAAACGATTTATTAGTTTTTACAATTTTTTAATCGTATAATTATGTGTTTTTATTCGTGGGTTTATTGGAATAGAGATGTTGTGTTATTTATTTATTTATTTCATCTCATAAACGGCAAAGCCTTTAACGATATAGATCAACAGACATGAGTTCAAAGATTACAGATAAAATAGACACAGAATAACACAAAATAAAATAAATATATCAATGATAAACACAAACAGTAATAGGTATAAACTTACTTCAACAAAAACACTGCAATTTTCTAACATCTGTTGTAACCGATTTAATCATTTACCTAACAAAGTGCAACCATTCAGTTCCGTTAATATTGTCATATTGTTATAAAACAGCTTTCAAAAATCTTGGACACCATTCGAGTCAATAAAATACTCATCTTCTTTTTGGGGAAATTCATAAAAAAAACGCTTGGCTTTCTTGTGATTAAGCCGTAAATTATTTCACTATGCATTATTAAGTATTTTGTCACAGCCGTTTGCGCAATAATACGAAAAGTTAGGACCTAAAATGCAAGGAAAATCGGTATACTGATTCATTCTTATAAGGCAACTACACACGATCTAGAAAATACTAGTTGCAGGTACAAGTATACGTACATACATTGATAGAATATCTGTGAAAGTTTCACTCAAAGATTGGATAAGCTTATCGGAATGGAGACATGTCTTCCAATTGCTCGTAATTCTTCCATTTTTATTTTCATTTACTTTTACCTCTGAGATACAGATTAAAGTCGAGAAATATGAGTTCAGCTATTGCAGAAACTTCCCGCGAGAGAGCGTGCAAACGAAAACCGCAAAAAAGTTACTTCAAATCCCAAATGCAACATTGCGCCAGTTTCAAATAAGCGAAAACTACAGTCGAGTAATAAAATATTTCATGGTTCATAATAGTACTTCTTTACCTAAAGAATAATTTATGCAACAATTGATTAAACACTATATTTACATAATTATAATTATTAACATAAATAAAGATGATTCAAGAGTTTTTGTGTTTACACTGTGGAAACCTGTACCCTTCTCACCACATGAACAATAGCTCTCACAATTTTTTAGATTTCAGTTTCCCTGAAGATGCCTACAAGTATAGGCGAAAACGTTTGATATCTAACCTAATAAAGTGGAGATTAAACAGTGCTTAATAATATGTTTTTGTATTTTATTTAATAAAATTAAATAAAGATGGTTTGGACATGGGAGCAAATGGAAGATGAAAAGATGACGAAGAGGATATATCTTTGAATAAGAGGAGATATGAGAAAGCGTGGACGTCCCAGAACTGAAGTGATTCGACCACGTGGATCAAATTGTCGAGGACAGCCATGTGTTGAGTAAAAAATATTGACGTGCGTGTGTGAGAAATTGTAAGAATGTAGAAGATAGATCTACACGGCGTTTTGTTTTCTCTGCCTACCCCACTTGGGACACGGCGTGAAGGTGTAGATAGATAGATAGATTAAACTATTATTAAAATTAATTGTGGCGTATGGTATTGGATGATAGCTGATCTCTGAATGATTAACCTGTTTTCTTACTTTATTTATGTAGTTATTGTCTGTTTTGTGCTTAGGATATATTTATAAAATAAAAAAAAAAAAACACACTTATGATAGATGTGAAAGATGGGAATTTAAAAAAATATTTGTTCACTAGCAATCTACCAACTTTGAATTAAAGTTAGCAGGTATGCATGTATAAATGACAAATTAATTTGTTAAATAAAAGCAATTCAGAGTTATAAGTCGAGTAAACGACTTGAAAAATTACAATGCGAATTGCTTGAAGCAAGACATGAGAAAAACATTGGTTAATAATGGAATAAATCTTCTCAAAGTCCTGAATGAATTTCGCAAGACGTTTAAGATAGAAGAGGTTGCTTCAACTAGGCAGTACTGAGCAGGCAAAGCAGAAGAAATACACATATTATACCAAAAATAGCTTATATCATCCAAGCCACACATACCGTGACACAAATCTGATTATTAGCATAAATATAAAATGTTGTTTGAAACCAATTCATTCAATCATCATAGACAAACTTAAAACAAAATATATGTCGAACAATGAAAGTAAACAGCAATGGAATCGAATGCAACTCTAGATCTCACAAAGAATGCAACAAGACACTGCAATATGACTCCGTTTGCCGATGAGGAATTCTCACAGCGAGCGTCGTACTATTCATATTACACGGTACACTATTCATAAATTTACAATAAGAATAATAAAATCAAATACATTATTTCAATGTGTACCTATACATAATTATAATCGGAGATTAATTAACATAAATCAATTCCCAACAAATTACCCATTGTTTTAAGTTACGTTCTATTCGCTAGGCGAGCACTATGAGAACGCATGCTGGTTTGAAATTATTTGAAGATGTTGCTAGAACAATGGCCCACAAGCCAAAATAGCGGTCTGAGATACGATACGATTTTAAATTATTATTCAAACACCCATCAACATTATTTGTACGCTCTACGACCAGTCAATCTAACATCAATACCTATTCAATATGAAGAGATATGGAAACAAAATGCAAATTATAATAGAGTAAAAACATTTGAAACTAAAACTCTAACAAAATTAATACTGACCCTTCAAACATAAGCAGAGATATTAGCGTAAGGAGTCAAGATATCTCAATGAAAATTTGCAACGGCATAGACAAGATTCAGACATGGACAAGGTTCACTTATGCATTTTCAAAATTGTTATGACGATCGAAAGATCGTAAAACGGTGCCAGTTGGAAGACAGTTGGAAGACATCGCATTCTAGCGATAAACTTCCCCTCTGTAAATTGAATTGTATAACTGATATTTTTTATGATACTTTGTATTGATTTGAAATGTTGTAACTAATGTACAGTGAAGAATAAAATTAAAATAAATAGTGCAAATTATCATTTCCGTAAAAAAGGCTCATGGATCCATTGGTTCTTGTTCCAACTGCCGCCTCAATTCATAGTACTAGAAAGACTATAATATTATATTGTAGTGTGTGTGTGAACTCAATTACATATTTTAATATAATGTTTTAGAATATTTTTGTCTTGTAATTATAAAATTATGTTATTTTAATTCATTTATGATACCTATATAATAAGGTACTGCCTGAAAGATCATTGCACTTAAAATAATTTTAAAATATAAAATTAATAGGTAGGTACTGTTTTTTTTTTGTTTAACAAAATTGTACACAACATAAAATACCAAAAACTAGCCTTCCTATACTGTATAATCACGTCATATCTCACCACCAACGGGGTAGCTGGCAGACCATGTAATAAACATGCAAGGTGTTCTTTCCATTGAATAAAAGAAATAAGACATTCAGAATGGGTGGCAAACCTCATCGCTGAATTAGATATGTAAGTCTTTATTTATTATGGAGGATAATGTATAATTATCACTCAACAGAAAACCTCTTTTGGTAACTGCTTTTAGTATACGAAACAGAAAAGGTGCTGCAATGCTAACAAATCAGCTAAGGCTGGTTTAAGTGTACTTTATTAATGGTTCATGCACCAATCCCACCGATTCCTATTTCATACCATTACTTTCGACGTCTGTTGAGCATACATGTCAACCAACAGTAACCATCTTTATGATAGTGTTCGAGGCTGTTGACAAAAAAGGGAGATTGGGGAGTTTGTACACATTGTGGATTATGCGAATGAGGTGTCGGTTGAGTAATATTCTTATTTTATTTTTTATTTTATTTTATTTTATTTATTTTAACAAATAAACGGCTTACGCCTTTTACAAAATTAAACATAATTATACATAGCGTGATAAAACAAATTTTATGAATAATAACAATATCAAACATTTGAATAAATAACATGTTTATATAAAATGAGTTACAATCCACAAATTGGTCTGCAACGAGTTTGGATTTTCTTCTCCATTCCTCCCTATTTTCAGCGAGTCTTTTTAGTTTTACGTATGTGCCACAGTTCATGTCCTTCTTCAGTTGATCCATATAAGCGTCTCTTGGTCGACCTCGACTATTTCTGCCCTAGGTTTTACCCTTCGCGATGGTGATAAGCAGTCCTGGGTGCCTGATGTTGTGGCCAATCCAGTTACATAGCTCGTTATTGGCTGATTCTCTTTAGGAGTTGCCTTTTTTCGCCTACCCTATGCATGCTTATTCTATTCAGTTAGTATACGACTATACGAGTAACCCTACTTGTAAGAGCTTTCGTGATGGTATAGATAATCAGAGCTAGACAGAAGACCTAGATTCAGTCACATCTCTAAGAAAATGTATTTAGAAATCAAACGACAAAGATAATACCTACATCTTACATTAACATTTAGGACAGTTCTGTACAATAGAATACAAAATCACATTTTCCAATATTTTAATAACATATTTCCCATATTACGTACATATAAATAACATCGCATGTAACATTACCAACAGTTTGTATGTCAGAGAAAAACTATGCTATGTCAAGAAATATTATTGTGTACTAACTGACCCGGCAAGCGTAGTTTTGCCAATATGCATTATAATATCAACCGGAGAAAATGATTGCATTACTAATATCGCTATTAAAAATAGGGGTTGATGGTAGAAGACTGAAAATTAAGGGTTGTAGGTACCTATGTATTTTTTAATGCCTCACCATAAAAAAATAAATTTTTTGTCCAAAATATGTTAAAAAAAAATCGGGGTGGACCACCCTTAAATCTAAGGGGATCAAAAATAGATGTTAACCGGTTCTCAGATCTACCCGATAAGCACACAAAATTTCATCAAAATCGGTCCAGCCGTGTCGGAGGAGTATGATAACAAACACCGTGACACGAGAATTTCATATTTGATGTATAATATAAATAGTACCTATTGATTTTTTACAATGCAACATATTTTTTGGAAAATTTGGATAAAAGAGCTTGTCTAAGTATTACATAAGAAAACGTAATATCTAGGTGTGAATTGGTTAATACAATGTAGCAAAATTGCATTCTTTGGGTGTTTTGACTTTATACATTATGAATTTATCCCAATTTATCCCAAATTTCAAGAAATCCACGCCTGAAACTAACATGACCCCACCTACCCCAACATCTTTACTGTAAATCTAAACGAACTTTTATATTTGTTTTTCATTTATTCAGTATAGATCAGCTCCTGATGACGCGAGCTCGGAGTCCACGAAACCGGTCGTGCATTAGTTATACTTAAAAGTAACGTTGAAAAATTAATATTCATTTTATTAGATAATTAAAAAATTAATGCCGATAAATCAATTAATTGATCTCGTTTGTTTTTTTCTTAAGATATTTTTTAAACAATTTATTATGTTCATAGAATATGTCAAATTAGCCAAAAATCGACATCGTGTAGTTTCTCTCGTACATTTCTACTCAGTAACAGAAACCTACTTGTGTACACATTTCTTTCATCACTGCGAATAAGTGAAGATGGTGATGTTGGTATCACGCGATACAACAATATGGGCATTACAGTGCTGTGATGACAACATCACGCTAATGTGATGGAAGCGATATATCTACGATAAGAGAGGAAATTATTAAAATAATTCGCCTATAATAACAATCCCGTGATTCAAATGTTTGATTTCGTTAACATACCTATATAGCTGTGAACTATTACTACTACTATACCATCACGGCATATCCCACAAGTGGGGTAGCCAGCAGACCAGCTGTACTTTATAAATATGCAAGATGTCTACTCCGTGTCAAAAAATTAAGAGATTTATGATTGGTGGCAAAACCCATCGTGAATTAAATATGTAAAATGTCTTTACTTTTATGAACACTTGCCTCTTGCAGGACTCTCGAAAATTTACGGAAAAAAGTGGGAAACCAATTCTTTAGCGGATACTCCTTTAAAAAATAGCGTGTATTATTATGTATTACAGAAAAAAATTGGAAAAATATTACCCTCTTTACGAACTTTCATCTGTTTTATTTATAAAATGATATTTGAAAAATAAATCTTAAATATAAAATGCTATTAATTAAAATATTGTTATTTCTCAAAAGGCAGATAACCTGGAGAAGCTTGTTCTAACTGGAGATGTGGAGAGCAACAGAACAACGATGCAGATGGAGTGACTTGGTGAAGATGGCAACGGGAGGGACCTTGCATGAGGCGCTGCGAAGATCTGAGGATTGGGGTCACTGAGAATATTTTATTTACATCTATTCAAACGATGTTCACAATTCTCAGCACTGAAAGAACGACAGAAAAGAAGAAAATAGATTAGTAAATTGTATTTATTATAAATACATAATATACCGGGTTAGTTGGAAGACATCGCATTTTAGCGATAAACTCGCCCTCTGTGCATTGAATTGTATAAATGATATTTTCTATGTTAATTTGTATTATTGTAAACAATGTACAGTGAAGAATAAAATAAATAAATAAAATACCTAAAAGATAGCTTCGTGGGCAGATATAATGAGTGAAAAAACGGATTTCCCTCAACGTACCTTTAAAACGTAGTTAATTTTTCACCATAACTTGTCCCTTACAGAACACTTCTATCTTTAGAGCAAGATTTGTACCTGAAACAAAAGAAAAATAGGATTATTAATTTATTAATCAATGATACTTAAAAATATATTCATCAGACAAAATTTTATATAGTACAAGACGCGTGCGGACCTCGATCTGCTCGCCTACGTCTACAAGACGAACGCAGGCGGCGGGTGAATCAATCAACCCGCGTAAAATATTCATAAAACGTCACACAAGGAGTCTGATACATAAACAAAATGCAATATTATAGAAATTTTATATAAACAGTGCTGGTTGAGATATCAAAATCACTGCTCTTTTAGTTATCAAAGCATTTCGTGACAAACTATAGGTATTATAAACACACTTAATTACTGTAAATATAAAGTGGAAGATTTTAATGTACGTGCTGTAGTAGAATTTTAATCAGCAGTCAATTTAGCAACGACTTATATACCAGTGGTATACCGCATCGGTTACTGTAGATGTTAAAAAAATGTCTTAAAATTTGATGTTTAACGTATATTTGCAGCCTTTTGCAGAGCACTGGAAAACTTACATACAGAAAAAAGTGGCAGGCCTATTCTTAACCAAAGACTCTACGAGATTTGTCCGATTAGAAAGGTATAATGCTGATTAGTGTCAAAAATATGACCACGGCTGAAACGTTGATAAATAATCAGATTGACAATGTCCTTGTAAGACGAAAGAAGTCTCTCTCAATAAAATAAAAAACAATACTGAGTAAAAAACATTTGATTTTAAATTTCACTGTGGAATTCTACTACCTAAACACCGACGCAGTGAAATCACACCTCGATTTCACTGCGACTAGTATCAAATGGTACTGGTATTTACTTTTAAGTGAAACTCCCATCTCTATAAAACAAGGGACAGAATTGATTTATTGATTTGGTGATAATCTAAAAATATCATAAAACACAGAAGATGCTCAGAAAAAAACGATGGATAGATGTACATGTATATAAGAATATAATACATAATCTAACCAAACCTCACTCTTTAACGCTGCTCTAACAGAAAGTCTCTACGCCAATCGAGTCCCATCTTCCCACGATATTCCTAGCCTTCAAATGCTGTGAACGTTGAACTGTGAAAGAGAAACGCCCGAGCTGTCGAGACCCGTGTGGACATTGAAGAGAGACCCACCTCACACCCGGATATTTCAGGAGTCATAGACTCCTATTTATCCGCACATTCAAACCATAATTGTCCTCACGGGCGGGCCAATGTGGACAAAATACAGAACATTTTTGGGCAATCATACCACCTTCATTCAGAGTACATACTTCTATGACAATATTTATTATCGAAACTTTGTACCTTTCGCCCTTAAATTTTGGTAAGGTGCCAAGACTCACAGCCATATAATTATAAGGACCACCAATCAAAAAAACTTCACAGCATAAATTATGAAAAGAAAAATAAATGTATCACATGTCAATTCAATAGTAGTTAATAGGTATTCTAGTAAATTTTTCAATAAACAACGAGAAGAAAAATGATTATGCCTGTAAAGAAGCTCAACATTAGTTAAGAACAGATTTATTCTGTTTTGACTGTATGTACAAGTACATATAATATGATGGGCCTGTTGGCATAAAATGTTTGTAAAAAATGCTTTAGTAAAGAGGAATTATAAGGTATTGAAAAAAAGAATGGAAATTTTTGTCGATCTAATATTATGAAATAACAGTCATTTATATACCCAGAAAAACATTTTTATTTTCAGCACACAATTATTTATTTTGAAGAGGCTGTTGAGATCGAAAAGTGGGGCTATTTTCGAAAGTGCCTGTACTCCAAAACAACGTTCAACTCGAAAACAGTATCATAACAGAGTAGAAAAAATAACAAATAATTGGTTATAATTAATACCCTCAAGGACCCTTCAAAGAATGTTGGAGAAGAGCTAATTGGAAAATATTACGACAACAGAGAAAATTCCATCTCTGAAAAAAGGAATAATTGCAAATGAGTGCCTATGTACATTTTATTCCGCGAAGTAGTTATTTTATTATAAACAGTAGATTGCAGAAAAAGGAAATAAAAAATATATACACAGCGATATTATTCACTTCATAATTAAAAAATCATTCCCATCCTGCATGATTCGTGTGATGACTTTTTTGACCTAAAAGGACGTGTCGGCGTCTTATTTGTAGGAGATGTGGAGATTGAGATCATCAGTGAAAGACGGCTCATGCTTCGCTCAGCGCAGAGTGAAGCAAAAAGGAAACTTATTGAGTCAGTCAATGTCGTAGGACAGGCTTTGGAGATTGAGCATTAAGTGTTACGGGTTCAGATGTGAGTTTTTCTTTAAAAACCATGTATTATGTTGTGTAAATGTGTGTGTCATCCTCGGTGTGAGATCTTCCACCAAGGGTACATCAAGGGAGTATTTTAATTGTCGAGTGGGTTTTTGCAGAGGAGGAAATCCCATAAGGATAACCTCGAGCCCACTTTTTTGTTAAAAAAAAAACTTATGCTCTAGATTGACTGGATGACATGAGAACTGATGTTCTTGAAACATCCAGGGGTAAATGGTGGGAACCCCTCCCTTAATGGGTTCAGATGCTGGAACAAGCTGCCTCTAGGTCTGCAAGAGGAGTCGAATGGAGGAGGCTTCAGAAGGAAGGTTAATGCACAACTGTTTTCTGGTAACTTTGGATAACAGATATGGCATCCTTGAGGTCATATCATAAGTAAACGACACTTTACAACTTTTCCATAAATATTCATACTTGCAAAACATACAGTAGCTTTCCTATATAATCCCGTCATGAATAAAAAAAGTCTCTATAGACACATTTAATTTTTGTATTCACACCATCTGACAAACTTGAATCCAAATAATGGCAGTTGGATATAGAAAACGACTATAAATTCTAAAGTTAATTTCATTCAACTATCGCAAAATATCTCCAAAACTGTCTAATGAAGCTAAACCGAAAAACTAAACAATATGATATCGAAAGGCAATGATGAACATAGTAGAGCGAAGGAAGTTGGCAGTGAGCCAAATATATTCAATACGTGTCCGATGCACGTGAAGAATACTGGATATATTCAACTTTCCTGAATCGACTATTGTAACGAGAAGAATGGATGATAGAAAGCAGAAGACAAGAAATTGATAAGGAGTTTATTTTCAAGCCGTGAATTTCACTTGTGACCACGTGAAACAGTGAGTAAAAAAAACAGAATCCTTCTAACCTGCAAACGGAAATTGGAGAAAGTACGTCACATCCTCTCACTAAGCAATATTTTTTGTCGAATTAAAGGTGCAGTAGTTAGGCAGCGGTAAGAATCTAACCCAGGATCTCTCGATCGAAAGTTTGAGACACAACCATCAAGCTACCAACAAACATGAATCTGTTTCATCTCATCCTGTGTTCCCAAAATAAATAATTCAACATAAGAGGATGTTTGAGTATACATTAAAACTCATGTATTCTTCTAAGTAACTCCCAGTTGTGAGTCTTGCTCTAAATTGATTAAGTTCAAATTGTATTAAAAAGTAAATGGTTTTGGAATTAATGAAATTTTAACGAAATAAAGATCACTTTTACTTGTACAAAGATACTTTGATTCATTAATGAATAGTTTCAACGAAAATTCTCCAATTTAATTAAAAATATTTGCCGAAAAGGGAAAAGTTTAAAGAGCCAACAAACGAAAGGTTTCCGAGAAATCTGCTTATATTGTAAAGCCAAGAAACCAACGATTGACCAAAACTCACATAACCTCCGATAAAGAGTTATTTACAAAATACATTCAATATCAGTGACTACTCAGCCACACGAGCCCAAAAATAAAATGATAGGTATATTTTCGTGACCAAAAAATCAAAACTTTTGAGACACATTGAACGTAAGATGTTGCTTCTTAGCAGTAATGAGACCTGCAAATCCCGCGATACATACAGCAAAGTTTGTTGAAGAAGCAGGTAATAACCAAAGTAATTTCAACAATGTACGATATTTTTCATCTTCAAATAAAGATTTTGCATTTTACTGGATTTTTCACACCTACGTGGGGTAGTCAGCAAACCAGCTGCATGTAATTTACATGCAATCTGCACTCTCCGTGCCAACAAAAAAATTAGATATTTAGGATAGATATCAAACTTCATTGCTGAGCTTAGTATTGACGAGAGGCCCACCTCCAACCAGATATCTAAAGAGTCGTTAACTCCCATTTATCCGAACATTCAGACCCAAGTTGTCCTCACGCGTGATTTTAATATGTTAAATGTCTATATTTTTTCGAAAACCTGCCTTTTATATGACACTCGAAAACTTACAAAAAAGAGTTGACCAACTCTTTGCCGGGGGGGGGGGTGCTCCATGGCACAAATATATCTGATGTCCGCAATTGATTCCGAAAAAAAGAACAATATGAACTGTGAAGTTTGATTTCATTGATTTTTCTTTCGCAACGAAATGTGACTTTTACTGGCCACACCACTGCAAGTTCAATAGCATCAAACCGAACAGAGTTCAAACGGAACGTTCTCGAAGGCAAAACGAACAGCAAAGGTAAATTTCTAAAAAGATACATAGGAGAGAAAAAGAAAGACATGGAAACTGAATAAAAAATTCAACAGAACTACGAAATACGTAGAAGATACGAGGAGTACCTACTTTGCTACTCATAATACCAAAACAGAAAGAGATGACAACATATTATTATTACATAATAAAATGTCTCACGTACAGAAGAAAGAGAGAGAGAAGAAAACGAAATAATGCACGATGAATAAGGAATCGAGAGATACCGCACCGTAACGATAGAAAAAGACGGGGATATAATATAATATTATTGTCTATGGAAGGTAAAATTAAATAATAGTTGTTCTCTTTACAAAACCGTAGAAATATTTGATATTGATTCGGGTAAATGCAGTTTTTCTTTGCAATGAAACTTTTATTGCCTTTGGTTAAGGAAGTGAATACTAGTCGAGATATTGAATTTTGTTTCGAAATACTTTTGCAATGAGCATGGTATGAAAAAAATTTAAATATAACAGAAAATCTATGGAATACGGTCACAATGTCTTTACTTAACCTTATAATGCTAGTTTCATGTGTAAAATTTATATTACGTAAATTGTTAAAATAACGCTGATATTTGCGACCGTCGGTTCTCGGTGGAAGTTCATGTTAATTTAATGTTTTTACGACACAAAAAACAATCTCTTTATTGGCAAAGGAATATCAGTCCTTTATCGTATATCTGTAATTGTAATTAACTGAATATAATTAAGATCCTGTTACGCCAAGGTTTTTCATCAAGTTCCCAAAACCAACAGGTACCTACCTACATTATAGATATTTAAAAGGACGAAAAGATTTAAAGGATGTAGATATTATACATAATTTATTATTAATAAATTCTTCATACACGAATCTCAATTAGCGTGTAAGCAAAAAGAAACAGGTTTGAGAGGATTCACATTTTATTATTTATATCTATAACTACGTTATTATTTTAGCCGTGACATTATTGGCACTTTAAACAACAATGATTTCTATAAAATATTTATGTTTTTTTTAAATGACTATCAATAAATTGATATTTTTTTAATAAATCGTATGATAAGGTCATGCATATAAATTCCATGTCCATTTAGACAGTAAAAATATATTATGATTTAAGGTAGAAAAAAATTGTGTATGGATCAGCCGAAATGGCGTTGGCTTACAGCTTTACAACTGTGATGATTCCAGCAAGATTTGTCTTAATGCTTTTTTTAGATATACCTATCGAGGCTTTGTTGTGAACCCAAATACAACCTTATACACCTTTCACAATATGCGCAAAGCTTGTGTCGTGAAAGGGGTTTATGTATTTGTCGTTTATTTAATAATCATGATTCTGTTCGCTTTGCTTACCCCACAAAGAATGCGACTTAAAGCGATGAATAGATTTGATAATATATAATCTTCCTCACTAAAGTATGGTTCGACATGTTAAAGGCTCTACCGCATTAATATGAATAAATAAATAAATCATTATGAAAAATAGAAAACAGATATGGAAAACAGGAAGAAGACGAATTTCAGGTTGGCAATACGAAAAAGTGAACACGAATCCAAAGAGTTGAGGAGCTTTCTCAACTAACACAAGACAGTGAGACTTGTGCCAGAACGATAGATAGATAGGACCTGACTAGGCATTCAAATAAAACTAAAAAAAAACTTCTCCATTTGTCGTGTGGGATTCCCCGAATTTATGATAAAAACAACAGACATAATTTACTATTTTTGGAATGTCGCATCAGAAATAGAGACGACATTGTTTTTCAATCGAGTAATTAATTTTATTTATTTCTCTCCGTCTAACATATTAATTCTAGGCGCCTATGTTGTGTTAATTGCCGGGATCTAGCCATAAATATAAAAATAACAAAAGAAAAACAAAAAAAAAAACAAATAATATATGATGCAACTAGTTTTGAGCCCGACATCATATCTAAATTAAGGGTGTGCTATAGCGCCAGAAATTTTGGAAATGGGGTGTACTACAGATTTCTCCCACCGCGCGATCTTCATCTTCCATTTCCCCGCAGTTGTTTCCCCGCTAGGAAGTAAAATCAAACGAACAAAAATCATGTTGGAATTCCGTTAGAATACGTCGTAGGTTAGTTATTGCGAATAGGCTATACATGGCGTCAAACGATAAACTTTGAGATTTTGTATTTTTTTGTTTATATACAGATTCCGTAACTCAAAACAATTTAATGAACTAAAGAAGTTTTAGTGTAGATATCTTCAATTAATTTTTTACTGGTTTCCATACTAACACAGATTTTATCCCATATTTTTCATGAAAATTTCATAAATTTTGCCTGATGGAAAATGCTATTTTATTGAACCTAAGACGGAAAATATCAGCTTACTTAGTTAAAATACTCCGCGAAATCTCCAGTAATGGCTAGGTCCCCCAAAAATTTCAGTAGCTTTTCGAGTATTCTATAAAAGGTGGTTGTTCGTAAAATCTCACGAATAAGACAGTAAATTAACAGCTTCAATTCAGCGACGAGGCATGCCACCCATCCTGAATGTCCTATTTATTATTCGCACGAAGAGGATAATCATCATGTTTATAACTTACAACTGAGTATGCTGGCTACCCCACTTGTGGGTTACGCCGCGATGGTATAGTAATAGTAGAAGTGCCTAACACTTTCGAATCCAAACTACTCGACAAACATAACTCTAAAGTAACTCGATTATTTATTTGATATAAATGATTTATCTTGATAATTCTCGCTTGTGATATTATAAAATATTGTTATGAGTACAATAAAGCGTATGTATTGTGATTACATTGTAAATTTTGTTTGATATTTAAATAAACCTAACGATGCTATTTACACATTTTTATTATGCCATTGTATTAGGCAGTTTTTTTTATCGTGTTGTTGTCTAGATTTTTTTCCTCCACGAAGATCTTACATCAAGGTCGAGTAATTGTTGTACCTATAAAAAAAACTATGCACATCATTTTGTACCGTGTACACCTATGAAGATCATATCAGATGATATTAAATTTAAAACTTATTATAATATTTTAAAATCGCTTCCTTATAACGAAGAATAATACCCTCACTCTTTTTCGCAAATTTCGGATGAGGCAGATATTCGAAAAAAATCACGATATCAAACATGATTTTAACGAATACTTCTGCCTTTTACGGGAGACTTGAAAAATACAAAAAAAGGGTGATATGCCTTATCCCATTCCAGACACAATAATTTACTGTGTACTGGGTTTGTTGCAAGACATCGCATTCTAGCGATAAACTCACCATCTGTACATTAAATTTTATAACCGATATTTTTATAAACTTTGTATTTATTTTAAATATTGTAACCAATGTATAGTGAAGGATAAAATAAATAAATAAAAGGGCATTTAACTTCTAAAATTTATAAGGAATGAAAATATGCCACAAATTATGCTGAATGTCTTAATTTTTATTTACTTGGAGGGGACAGCAGCTAGTATGTTTATTACATGCAGTTAGTGTACATACTCTCGTTCAAGCTATTTAACATCTTGGATTGGAGGTAAATCATCCACCCTGTGTAACTGTGCCTTATAGTCTACAAAGCTTTAAACAAAATGGCACCTCAGTCACTTTCTGAGCTCTGTGTTCTCAAAACACCTGCAAGTAGACCTCTACGCTCAGCTAAGACATCCACCAACATGATGGACGAAAATAACAGATCAAACAAGTCCTGCTTCTATGATAGGGCTTTTGACGTCGCAGGACCCGTCATTTGGAACCGTCTCCCCGAGGACTTTCGTAAAAAACCAATCGGTAACAACGTTCAGGAGCAAGTTGAAGACATCGCTTTTCCAACATAGTTTCCCGCGCCCTTGAGATAGATGCTTCATTAAACGGCGCCGAATAAATTATCCAAAATACATATAAACATGCACCCAATAGATATCTTAAATTTTAATTCTTTGCGACTTTGCAAACAATAAAGGGGTGAAAAAAAAACAAAATACCCAATACGAAAATAAAAATCGTCTACAACCTATATATCAAGTCTTTAAAAATTATCTCCCAACAACAGGACATAAAGTAAATTGTATGAGATGTCAAAACTTCCAAACACCCCCACCTGCCAACTTAGTTTGGAGACACTCTTCTCCTAGACTAGACTACAAGTAAAACAACAATTTGGCTACAAACGTAATATAACAGCACTGGGGTCGTCCATTGTGTGTGTAACCTTTTCGTTGATGTAACACATGAACGGTCACGTTGTCAGTTGTTTCGAACAGAATGTTGTTCTGTTTCGTTTTACTAAAGGTGAACCTCTAATGATGTGTGAATTAGAGTGGTAAAAGTAAAAATAAATTATAATCTGATAAATATTTGATCGAAACAATATGTCACAGATTCTGCATGTCTTTTATTATAATTGACACAGAAAGAACAACTTGCATGTCTTCTTCCTAAAGTGTCATGTCAGGTCCCCCCGACGTCGGCTATCACCCTGGCATAGGTTTCTCTATCCTGTGCTAGCCGGAACAGCTACATTACTATTATTTGTCAGTTTATTCGTCACCACACTTGGATAATACCCCACAAGTGGGGTAAACATCATCTGCCATTTACAGGACACTCAAAAATTTACGGAAAAGAGTGGCCAACCAACTGTTTGCCGGTTGCTCTGTTACTACATTATACCACGGCATATTTATTTATTTACAAATATTTACGGCCAAAGCCTTTTACATGTTAAACCTCTGTATACATACAAAAAAGTACTTGAAAACAAGTGTCTTAGAAGGATTTTGGATGTCAGATGGTATGAACATGTTACAAATGATGCTGTGCGCCGGCGCACCCAGCAGAGACCTGTAATCTCCGTAATACAGGAGAGACGATGGTCCTGGCTGGGACATGTTTTGAGAATGCCTAATGATAGTTGGCCAAAAAGAACACTGTTCTTCCGTCCGCAGGGGTTCCGTCGGCCCGGGCGTCCCTCTTTCACAATGCACCGTTCCTATGACAACGATATCAGAGCGCAAGGAATGTCGTGGAAAGAGGTGAGGCAATTGGCACAGAGACGCTCTGAATGGAGGAGGCTGGTTTCTGCCCTCTGCTCCCGAGAGGAGCGTTGAGGGCGATGATGATGATGATACATACAAAACATGTAAACAAAGGAAAGATATTATACCAAAAGTAGAATAGCCAGCAGTAAACAAAGATGCAGACACTCAGGATGGGTGGTAGGTAACCCTCATCGCTTAATTTGAGAAAAAAATCTCCTTAATTTTTTCGAACATTCGCCTTTTACGGGAGACTCAAAAAACTAACGGAAAGAGTGGGAGAACGATTCTTCGCAAGGTTCTCCACGGTTGTCAATGACCTAAGAAGACGTCTCCTTCTCGTTGCTTAGTAAATAGTAGAACGAAACGCTTGATTCAATTCATCCAATTATGGAATTCTACTACTTGTGTACCAATACTAAAAAATACAAACTTTACATAATTATGCCTGACGATGAGGGCGTTTGCTATCGAAAACCGGCTCACAAATTAGTAATGCAACCAGTGGAACAACTAGATATTTAGTTTCATTTTATTGTATTGTTTTCTGTCAAAACTCACTTGGTCTAATGTAATTAAGGCCCCCGTTTAGCAAAACCGGTAAAATTTTCTATTTTCAACAAATTTGATAGAAAAACTGCCAAAACTTGTTGACCCTTGCAAACATATTGATTTGATAAAATAAAAAATCAAATATTTATTACCAATATTAGTTTTTTACTAAAAAATAAATAAATCGCAGACTGACGAGATTATTTGTAAAATATATATATTTTTTATTCATCCTATCAAGCATATAAATATTATAGTTTTTAGCAAACTTTTTTTAGTATACAAAAAAAAATGTTCATGTGGTGATTTTTGGTTTCAAAATATGAGAAATTTAGCAAAAAAATATTTTTTAAGTTGGTCAATATCTATTAAAAAAAACAAAAAAAAATAGATTTTTTTGTTCTATAATTGTAATAACTATCTAAATATTCTCAATATTAAAATAAATATATGGAAATTTGTAGGATTCTCGTGCATTGATGTACCAAACACACCCCCGAATTCGATTTTTAGAAATATGCTTTTTTATAAACGGATACTATGAAGCTAAAATCAAGTTTTTTTTTAAAGTTAAAGTTTGATATTGGTAATAAATATTTGTTTTCATATTTTATCAAATCAAAATGTTCGTAGGGTCAACACGTTTTGAGAGTTTGTGTACCAAAATTGTTGAAAATTGAATATTTTATCGTTTTTGCTAAAGGGGCCCCTTAATAGCTAACAAAATATTTCGCACCACAATTAATTAATGTGCACTATAGAACATTATTAATTACCATTCAATGTTATAACAAAGATAATTAATGAATTATGCATGCATCAGATGCAACATGTAATCCTGTAATACAAAAGTATAATTTATAATTTTGATACAAAATTATAATAATTTGAGTTCGTCGGTAGCCTGGAGGTAGAGTCTCGGCCTCGTGAACAAGGGGTCCGTGGTTCGATACCAGGTGCCGGCAAACTCCCTTTTCACGACACACGCGTTTAGTAGCTTACTGTGAAAGGTGTATAAGGTTGTATTTGGGTTTATAACAAACAAAAACCCAGATATACCTTTTTTAAAAAAAAATAAGATTTGATTTGACTATTTCACTTATTTTAGAGGCATTGACTATGTAACAATTACGAGACATTTTCAAATAAAATATTTAAAACTTGAATCACTATGTTTATTTGTTACATTAATTTAAATTACGCTATAGTCTTGAAAAGCTCGTCAATGGTGCAAGTGCACTGAAATCGCGATAGCGTAATTTAAATTAATGTAACAAATAAACATAGTGATTCAAGTTTTAAATATTTGATTTGACTAATTTTATAAATGTAATACATATTTTGATACCCAATTGTATTTTGTTCTTCACCAATTGTCGTTCATGTTTGTTTGTGTGTTGCTAATGAGAATTTCGGTGTGTTTTATTTAATAAACTTTTTTTATTTTTCACTGTACATTGGTTACAATATTTCGAATCAATACAAAGTATCATAAAAATATCAGTTATACAATTCAATGTACAAAGGGCAAATTTATCGCTAGAGTGCGATGTCTTCCGACTAACCCGTTTTATGCATAGTAAATGCATAAGCAAATAAAATAAAAAAAACATAACATGCATAGACAATTCACACAGATCGAGCTAGTCCCAAATTAAGATTGAATCTTGTATTATGGGTACTAACTCGACGATACACATATATACAATGCACTAAACACATATACATGTTACACCCAGACCAAGGACAATTTGAAAACGGTCATTTTTCGTTTTGCCCTGGCCGGGAATCTATAAAATAAATAAATAAATAAATAAATAAAAACTTTATTACATATAAATTAACATGTAAAGGGCGGATTTATCGCCTATTGGCGATTTCTGCCAATCAACCCAACTTTGACAAATAAGTGAAATATAAATATAAAAAAAACGTATAATGTACTTGATGTACGTGTTAAGTATAATATATACATACATAAATATAGATAAATAATATAATATGTAATACATACGAATAAATACATACATCTATATAAAATAAATAAAATAATATCTAATAATTCAAGAGTTTTTGTGTTTACGCTGTGGAAATCCATTTTTAATTTTATTAAATAAAATATAAAAATATATTATTGAGCACTGTTTAATCTCCACAATGTTAGGTTAGATAAAAATAATATCTAGCTAAGATTAGCCACCAATAATATCTGAATCGTACCTATTTCTTCGTGGCAGACTGCAATGAACAAGTTTACATACACCCATCCAATTATCAAAAACGATCGTTAAAATCAGGCAAAAAACATAGCTCATTATAAAAATGTTTATTTATAAATAAGAAAAATATTATGAAGTTTGCAATAAATAAAAAAAAAGTATGAAATCATGCAACGCTTATTATCTCATCGAAAACCGGAGCTATACAATACAATAGACTTTAGTCTTAATAGTTGATACAACCTTAGTTGGTAACAACGTTCCCTTGTTCATTGGTGAACTATTAATAAACCAAATGCTCGCATGAAACTATAATCAATAGAAATAACTTGTTTATTTATCCAAATAATGAAATGTTTTTTAAATTTTATTTTAATTCAAAATCTTATATTAATTCTACTATTGACTTATTATTGACACACTCTTTTTTCTATACTCACCATTTTATATCTTGACTCGAAAACCGTGATTGACTTTTTTCTTTTGACAATTTACTTTTAGTTCTACTAGGTACATACCTATACTTTAATTATTATAATCTGACTCATTTTTTTTTTCTTTGTTTGTCTAATTATTTTGGATAAATGCATATACCTGCTTATTTAGAGATACCTGACATTTACAAGATACATATATAAAAGTTTTGGAAAAGAATGGGATGCCTGTTCATTTCATTGCCAATGTCTCCACCAACCAAGTAAACAAAATAACGAAAATCTGGTATGGTAAAAAAAGCATACATAATTATGAACTTATCGTGGAGGTTTGGTGAGGAGGCTTAAAAGTTAAGTCGAGCTTACTGCTCACACGAGAATTTCAATCAATATTCGACTGCGACTTGACTAAGCCGCAAATATGGTTAAGTTGGTAGCCCTACTAGTTGTTTTATTGTGATTTTGTTTATGCATTAACCTCACATCTGTCATGTTAAGGGGGACGCGCGCCATTTTTCGTGTTGTTGTTTTGATTTCGCGAACGCTCTTGGATTTTTTCGTTACCGACGAAACAGGGTCAGTAACGAAAAAATCCAAATAGAAGCGCAAATGAAACATCTTAGCAAAAACAAACAAAAAGCGTAATGATGGCGTGGACAAATGACATTAATGTGAGTTTGTTCTTATTGTAACTAGTGGCGCCTCCTGGTGATGAAAAAATTAACTGAGTTTAAGCGAGCTTAACGTTGTTGAGGACACCCCCGGGTATCCTTAACTTAATGAGTAGATTAAGCCGCAAATTCGTGCTAAGGAGACATTGTAATTCGCGTAATTTTGGTAAGCGAAGCTTTATGTGTTCCTTAAGGTTAAGGAGGATCTTAAGCCTACATTGTAATTTTGGGCCTTAGTTTCTTGGAGCTGCACTTCACAAACAGTCGTAGGTATTTACCTAACCCTGCGCTATGATACTACATTATCATTTGCTGTACTGTGTACATATGTTGTAGTTATATAAATGTTGGGAACACACAATGTAGTTAGTAAGCTTGTCTCAAAACAACAATAGCCTCTATGTGAATGAATGAATGTAACCAGTTCTATAAATTACCGGCAATGTAAGGTATTATTTGGTAAGGTGAACCATTACTGTATTACTTGGGTACATTTCAAGTAAGAAGTAATTAGTGTTGTTGATTCTAATTATTAAGAAACCTGATTGTGTGCATCCAATTTATGCTAAGTTATAATTGTGTAGTTTTCGTGTAGTTTTTGGAATGTGGAAATATTTATGATGGGCAGGTAAAGACAACTGCGGAGCCATTATCCCATGAAGTTAACTATTTGCAATGTAGCAGCAAAACACTCGGTGACCTTTGACCTCACAGTTTATAAAAAATATGGATTAATAAATTATATAAAAAGAATTATGTGAACGTTTTATTAAATCGGGTTAGTTGGTAGAAATCGACCCTGTGCGATAAACTTGCCCTTTGTTCATTGATTGTATAATTGTATTTCGATGCAAATTAGCTCGTTATTAATGTACAGTAAATAAGTAAGAAATAAATAAAATAAATGATACTGTAATAAATGAATCTGTTATACTTCTAAATAATTTAGTTTCCTGAGATAAAATCGTATAAAATTATAATAGATATTAATGTGCTTTCGCATAAACCTAAAAATATCAAATTGATACCTTAACATTATCACATGGTTTAAGGGAGCACCATGTTTGAAAATCGGTATCTTAGGGGTCAGGAAAAACTTATCTCAAAATTCACTGCATTCATACGAAGATTATAAAAACAAAATGCATGGATACTTAATTTATTCCTTTATTCCAAAAAAAGATATTCAAGGCGACGGACGAAGAATAAAACTGTCGTAACAATGCTCCACAACAGTTCACTGACTGTCCCCTTAGAATAATTGATAAGTACTAATAATATAATAACAATTAACAATTATAATTGTTACACAATTTGACATTGTTACGAATAAAGTCGCTATTACGTTGAGTATTCGTGACGCTTTGAATCGTGTGTTAACGATAATAGAACTAACAATAATACCTTATAATAGTTAAGGAAAAACAATAGCAGGTTACTATAGAATAACTAATAACAGACTGACTATTATAGTAAACTATTACAATGGAATTCCCTGTTACAGTAACAATACCTTGTGGTTCAGATATACGTCGATCGACGTGTGAACTTTGCATAGAGCGGGGTCATTGGATCAAGAACTTATCTTGAGCAGGTGTATAAGTTACCATAACGAGGTTAAATGACCCAAAACTGCTAAAGTTATTAATTAAATTCTGTAGTTTTTTTTTTTATTTTCACAACTGGATTTTCTGTAACCCAGTCAAAACCTTTGTGAATTTCTTAATGGGGTGTTCACATTTGGCGAATATCGCAAGGCGAATTTCGTTTGCATAAAAAAACAAAATTCGCCGGACGCCCATTGATCGTCACACCACCTGTTCACACGGTCCACCGATATAGATACGATCTGTCAGATGCGCTTTGATTTTGACGTTGTTTTCAAAATAGCGAACGTCGAGATGGAGATCGCGAAGTGTTTATTATTAAACATAGTTTTGAACAACTCCACATTAATCATTCCAATTGATCACACTCATCCATAGTCAACCTATTTGAATAGGTATTAACTAGGTAGGTATGTTGTATATGATACACATACATATGTGAACTTCCTTAAGGAGTTCAGTTCCCGACATCCAATTGTGTCAAAAAATTCATAACATAAATTGTTTATTATTAGTCGAAAATGTTATAGTAGAGGTTATAAGGCGCCTTTTAATTAAGGAAACAAATGCCACAAACCAACAACAGAAATACCTAACAACTGTCACGAAGCGGGAAACATTATAAAATGTATAGGTTTTGCCGCCGTTTTGCACGGATGCCGCTCGTATCTACATTCGCGCATCGTTCAACCAGCTTAAAAGTTGGAAGGTGGTCAACTTGAGAAGATATCGTTTCTACTGGTTTTTATCGTTTCAGATTAAATGTCAATTTGTTCACACGGTTCAAATAGCTGACGATATTTTGGTGTCTTGGCGATATTCGCCAAATGAGAACACCACATACTAGGAAACTGATCAACAAATACGCCAGCACAATGTATCACCTAAATTCATCATTGAGATCTTTTGCCATGTATGTAGGTAAGTAGAGTATATTTTGGGTGGCTTAGTTTTAATTTTATTCATTTTAAATAAGTACTTCAAATTGAAGCTGATCTTGCTTTTATTAAACTAACGATAAAAAGGAAGTACTTGGTTATTACTTCATACTTTTAAATACATATAGTTACACTCACCTTAACACATAAAATATTACAATGAACCCAATTACGTGAACATGGTAATTTTTTTACGGTGATTAAAACATAACAATATTAATTAATCTTGTCTCATATAAAGTGTAATTTGATTATCGGCTGCAGCCCTGCCTCTCACGGGTGGCTCTAAACAATGCAACTAACTAAATTATTGAATGATTTAGTGTTAAAATACACTTGGTTTCACGGTAAATTATCCATGTTAAAATCAGTGAGAAAATGTTCAATGTTTTAATTGCTAGCAGTATGGCCACACCAAGAGTTTAAGTCAAACTAGTTCCAACGACCCAGACACTTGCACAAGTTTTATACTTAAAAACTCTCATTAACGAAACTTCTTTGGTTCTTTCTTATACAAATAACTATTATTTTTCCTCTTAATCTAAGTAAACTTACTATTTTGGCTTAAGGATGCCAAATCATTGCCATTTCTATTCAAGGTTCCCATTATTATTATGGAAATTTTTAAACTTAGAAATTCAGGAACTATATGAGATGGTAGTTCACGAAAGATAGTTCACGAAATTGTTGCACTATGTAGAATTATTTTTTGGTCACCACGTTAAATTATTTTAGGGCACCAAGTTTTTCGACACCGGCAAAGTTAACATTCGAGTTAGATTTAATTTTTGCCGGTTTTATTTTATTTTTGCAAATAAAAAAAGAAAAAAAATATTTCGTTAAAAAATCCAAATAATATTATTCTAGCAACAATTTTCCTCCATAGAAAACTATATTTGACAGATATCTGACATTGGGGTCTACCATCTCAATGAGTTCCGAAATTCATTTTCTTTAGAAGATAAATCTGAAAAATCCTTACAGAAAGCATAATACGCTATCGTCCTGGTCTAATATGGCCTTAACCTGGATGTTTCATCTACATTTTTCCACGAAGCTCTCAGGCTTCTGAAGGTGAAATAAAATAATGTAGTAGCCAGCTTCGGAAGAAAATTAAAAACTGAACTCTTCACTGGCGCCCTTAAGACGGTCTTGGGACTGTTAAACGGCGTCAAAAATAAAATCATCCAAAATCATCATCATCATCAATAAAAGAATTGTCGGTCAAGCGCTATTTCTGGCTAGAATTGATGATGATGATGGTGATTATGTATGATTTTGTTTTGACGCCGTTTAACAGTCCCTAGACCGTCTCAAGGGCGCCTATTATTTTTATTTAACTATTATAAAATTTTGAAAACACTTGTCACAAATTTGACTAAAATACGAGAATTTTATTTGAATTCCAATTGAAGGTATTATTAATTGTCACAAATATTATTTACTAATTCACATTTTTAAATTTTAAATTTTTAACTAGTTTAAAAACACCCGAAAATGTAAGTTTATAAAACTATTGAAACTAAAGAAATGTATTAAAGTTTTGTTAATTTGAACAATAAAATATAAGATAATAATATTTAATTTTGAAAAATGACACGTCAGAGGTTTCAGGCAGCTACTGTCAGCGCCATCCACCGACCGACACATTGATGTAATATGTTGAAATATCGACCCTCAGATTATCTAAGTGAACCCTGCTGGCTACCCTACTTATGAAGGATGTCGTGATGATATAGTAGCAGTAGTTGTAGACTCTATTTACAAGTGTTTGAACTGTCTACTGAACGAAAGATAAATAATAATTATACGTGGAAGATGTGTTCTCCGAATACCGTTTACTAATCGCTGTACAAACAAATATACACATTATAGTATTATCTCAAGAATGTAAACAGAAAAGACATCGCGACTGAGTATTATTTACCTCGACGTGGTTGGTATAAGCCAGTGGTCGGCAAAATGCGGCTCTTTGGCCCCGTAAGTGTGGCTCTGAAGGGTGAGCCTAGAGTCAAATTCGTTAGAGATGAAAATAAGACAACGTGAAATAAGAAATTAAATTTAAAAAAAAATCGTTACAAATACGAAAACAATTTCAACACACAAAATTCGTGTCATTAATTACCAAATTGCAGTGTTTGCACAAAATTCGAAAAACTGTCGATCGAAAACTATGTAATGTTTCAAACTTTTTATTATTAGGTAATTATTAAAATCTTTATTTATATAGTATGAAATCAAGTTTGACTCAGAGTAAGTACCCCTAATTTAGCTTAGGTCTAAAATGGTAATAAATGTTTAGAAAATTAATTAACAGATATGCCTCTCAATTTTTTTTGATCGGTTTAATGTAATTTATGTCCACAATTGCCAGGGACCTGAAGGAGGCAGAGTTGCGCTCGGAGGATGCAGGGTACCGGAAAACTTGGAAGATAAGGACTAGGAGAGCCGACCCCAAGTTAATGAGATGAAGGCAAGGGCGAAGAAGAAGATCGGTGTAATATGTAGATACATATTTGGCTCTTTGGTGAATAAGTTTGCCGATCACTGGTGTAAGCAATATGAGCGGTAGCAATGACGGCAAACAGGAAATTTGATTTATTTTACGTGTAAAGTGGTGAACAACCTTATACCCCTGTAGTGATTTTCCTCATTACCGCTATAATGTTTGCCCATAATCAATATAAGATATTTTCCACCTTCACAATAGCAGGAAAATATTGCTATAAAATAACTTTGTTTATATTTATATGTCCGATTTATAAAAGATCGTTCGAAACGTTTTCACATATTATTGTTAATTTACTTAATTATATATTTTTATTTTATTTATAAAATATACTTACTTTACCTACTTATAAAAGTAAAAGTAATTATATTATTGTTAAATATACATAAGTCATTCAATGGTCTTATCTCTTATCACAGACTTATTTAATTGTTTATTTTTTAGTTATATATAAATTGTAAAAGTTTAAACAGGTTGATAATTCTATAGTAGGTACTTGATGATGATGATGATTATGGATGATTTTGTTTTGACGCCGTTTAACAGTCCTAGACCGTCTCAAGGGCGCCTATTATTTTTATTTAACTATTATAAAATTTTGAAAACACTTGTGATTGTCACAAATTTGATTAAAATGCGAGAATTTTATGTTAGTTCCAATTGAAGGTATTATTAATTGTTACAAAAATTATTCACTAATTTTTGAAATAATTTTGTGAAAGTAAATATGTTGACAGAATTAAAATAGATTTCAATTAACACTGCATTGCATTCACTATGAACAATTTTTTACTTAAGACAAAAGAATTACGTCAAAAATAGAAGAAAAAAACATTATTTTCCAGGAAAATTAAGTATAATTAAATATTAATATTTATTTAGGAATAAGATTTAGTTGAAAAATTTTATAGGAAGGTAAAAATATGAGACCTAAAGATAACTGAAAAAAAACCTCTTTTCGAAAACTCGACCAAAAAATTCTGGGAATAAGACCTAAAAAGAAATGAGGTCACTTTTAAAAAAATTGTCCAAATAATAAAATCTGGGAACAAAAGACCTAACACAAGGTTCTCGTAAGACCTAAAAAAGGTCCTCACAAATTCGGGAGTGTCACAAAATATTCTATAACAAAATAGAACATTCCGCCTTTTCATTGAAATATTCCTTAATGAAACCGTTGAAACTACGAAATATTTCTAACTTCTATACCAAATCAAGAAATACCTCTTCTTTTCGATGTTAAAAAGTTGGTCACCTTATAATTAACGGTTAAATTGATTTACTTATTTAAATGATAAACAAATATCTTCACATGTTATCTTATCATAGACTTAACAAACTTGCAACATACCACTTGTCAAACTAATTAGAATCGCAGAGTTGACTATTGGCTAACCGTATTAATTGGAAGAAAAATAATTTCTATAAAAAGTTAAAACAAACATGGAAATTGTGACGACACAAGTAATTGAGTAATTTCAAAGATAGACGAATCATTAGTTAAATACTTATCGTAATATTGACGAAATATAATTGGATTCACACTTGATTAATAAATTATGAAGAAACGAATTTTACAAAACCTTAAAGGTGGTGATAATGACGACATTCTGTCATAAAAAAATTCTATACACCTAATAAACATATTTTTACGGTGCCATCTGACAAGAAGAAGGTGGCAAGGGCAGGTGTCGAACTTGTGTGTTGAAAGACTTGGTTTATTGGAGTTGCCAGAGGTCCTGGAAACAGTAGACAGGGATCTCTGGAGGAGGTACCTAGGCGCAATGGGCCTCCGACCCAACTAGGACAAGGGGAAGAAGATGTATGTTTGTATTTTTGTCATCTGACTTATTTTACAATGGACAAGTTTATTTATTTATTTTTATTCTTTACCGTACATTGGTGTACGTCAATAATAAGTTATCATAAAATTATCCTAAAAAGTATCACAAAATTATCAGTTATACAATTCAATGTACAAGTAGCGAGTTTGTCTCTAGATTGAGATATCTTCCAACTGACCTAGAATTCATCTTAATAATATTTAGTTTATCTCAGTATAAGTAGCTACCTACGCAGAAAAAAGCACGTAAATTTTATTATCTCAATCCAAGAATTTTAATTATCACAAACAATAGTTCGTTGGTAGCCTGGAGGTAGAGTCTCGGCCTTTGGAACAAAGGGTCCGTGGTTCGAAACCTGGTGCCGGCAAACTCCCCTTTCACAGCACAAGCTTTTAGCTTAATGTGAAAGGTGTATAAGGTTGTATTTGGGTTTATAACAAAACCCAGATATATCTTTTTTTAAATAAAAAAAAAATAATAAATAAAACTTGACACAGCCCCGCTCTTCTCCTTATGGTATCCTTGCTCTGAGAAGGACCTCCAGCCGGCTAGCTCGATCTCAGGGTGAGAGAGGGGATGGTCAACAAAAGAATTGAAATGAAAAGTAAAGGTTCCAATATTTACTCTGTTAGTAGGGCAATAATTGAAAGAGATTATTATACTTTGCACTATTATTCATTTATTAAAAAAAAAAAAAAAAATGTACAGGAGTTAATTAATATAAATTGAATGAATGAGTATAAACTAATATTATAAATCTGGGGAGAGAAATTAATTAGAATATCGCGACGAGAATACCTAAGTGGCAAGTTCGTTCTACTATGGGACGTGTTTATTGTTATAAAAAGATTCGAAGAAAACAAAATCACCTACAATTATCCAAACGAAATGAAAATATCAATTTACATATAAAAAAAAAACAAAAGGAAAAGTAAAAAAAATCTGGCCTTAAGTATCCTCAGATCTCCTGCTCTGGTGGACTCCGTCTCTCCGGGAATGGCGGGAGAGAGTGGTTTTCCCTCTCGTTACGTAGACTGCCTCGCTGGTGATTTTTCCTCTAAAGGGGTGCGGCACACACATATATGATAGCAAAATGATAACTAGTTGTTCTATTTGGCGAAATCTCACACAACCCCTTCATATAACACAGTGATTGTTTTATGAGGATCAAGGTACAAGGTTCTTTAACGCGTACTGCTATTATATTTTAATTTTATTAATGTTCGTAGAAAGTCCTCATGACGTTTCTGTACTGGCAAGTCTAATATTATGGTGATTTTAATTTATTATTATTACTTAGTGTATGAAATTAAATTAACGACACTTTCACTTTCCGCAAGATTTTCCTATTAATAAGAATAAATCTATTGATAATAAATTAATTTTTCTATTTATTCACTCCCGATTAACTTCGGTTTGCAAATTTTGATTTGTTTTAAAACACTGTCTCGAACAACAATTAACTCGAATTTAATTAACTAAGACCTAATATTTCATACTGGACTTAGGATGACGCGATTTGATTGATAACTAATTTTAACTGCAGGCTACTCTTATTAAGAGCTTTTTTCAACTAACTCGGGAAACTCTTTTTCCCAACTCAAGGCAACTCTGTTCTCAACTCTGTTCTCAACTAACTCCCAACTCTGTTCTCAACTTTCTCCCAACTAACTAATTTTTCGCTGCGTCAAAGCTTTTATTTGGATCGTCTCCCACTAGAAACCAAGATGGTGGACTTATTTCTACCCCTCGCGTATTGGTTGAACGACCTGTAAAGCGTAATGTCTCTGATTGGTTAGAGCAAACCACTCCTCAACTATTTTGCCACACCTCTAGGGATTCCAACTAGAATTTGCCACTGGGTACCCGCCTCCAAAGAATCTGATCAGAGCAGACATCTCTGAATCTCGTATGTGATAATTCCAATTAGTCTCTCTCAACTATTTCAACTAAAGCATTATATTAATTATTACATCATTGATAGGTATATTGGTATTTAATTGGTTACATAAATTTTTTTTCGCTAATTCCACATTTGATAAAGATTAAATAATAATGGAGATCAAGAGATTACAACACATATTCACTAACCCTAGGAATAATTAAATACAGATCGACCAATATTCAATTAATTCAATACAATAATAGTAAAAACAATCAATCTCTTGAAATTCGCTTAAATATCACCTATAATTGTTTTAAGTAATCTAATCACATAAAAATTCCATACAATCATTACATACATATTGAGATTCAAGGTCATATAAAATATATTCATTTATTTATTTAGTTAAACCTGCCATTTGCCTTTTACCATCTAAAACGTAGATATGACAGATCAATAATATAAACAGTCTATAAATATTGTAAAAAAAATGCGATAATACATTCAAAAAGGAAAAAACTAAACTAATAACAGAAATATAATTCAATATGACTCCTAAGTAGCTTAGCATCATTATCAATCTACGTTATTTTAATAAATTTTAATTTACTTAATATGACCCTTACAGACTGAATTCATAACCATTCATTATCAAACTTAATTTCTAGCATTTATCAACTTATCATAATTACATAGTTCAGTATTTCAATATACTAAGCCTCTAGATAATGGATATTTATTCAATATCCTATACCTACCTACGTATCTTGACTATATTATGTACACATACATACACATTATAACTAGGTACAAAAAATCATGTTTACAAGTTTAGCGATATACCTATGAAAGTACCATCAAACAAAAGTTTGCGATATTCATTGTTCTTAGAGTTCTTTATTTTTTTTTTAAAACAAAATATATTTTTTTAACACATTTCTGAATGGGTAGGTTATCTATTCTTTTTCGATGTACATTTTAAAACATAAGTCTTTTGTCGTATAATTCAGAGTGCAGTTTTATTGCAACTATTTCTTAAAAAACAGGAAACGATTCATTTCTAAATTTAGTTAATTTAATGTTCACCAATAAACATGACATATTTGAAACAATACCATCTTTCTGATTTATAACCTCTACTATATTTGTTGTTTCATAAAACCCCGCCATGGAAGTAAGGATGTCCTTTTTTTTTGGTTAGTTAATAACACATGTGACCTTGGTTCGTTTTTTAAATGTCTCTCTATTCATTGATTTTATTTTTTAACTTTACGATGGTAGGTACCTACATCTTTTCTTATGCATTTTTTTTATGCTGTTCAAATGTCGTAAAAGGTCGGCAAGTTCTTTAGGTATATTGTTTTTAAAATATTACTTTTTTTTTTTAAATACTTTACCAAGAAGAGGATAATTGTTTTCAACACTTCTAATTTTTATTGCATAACTGCCATAAAAAAAATATTTTAGTCATTTTTGCAACTTAAGACTTGATTGTCTATAAATATTTATTGACTTCTAAAATATTGAACAAAGCAACCTTTGGCGGTATGCAAGTATTGTCAACTTTCTTAAAACTACTAAAATTGAATTCTAAAAGACAAAAAAAAATATTATTTCGAGGGACACTGCTTAGCGTGCTATATCAAACTTTATTGACCATAATTTTACACAAATACATAAACAATAAAATACAACATTACAAAACGTGACAAATAACAAAATTAGGCATAAAGGCGAACTTGTTGCTGACCAACGTCTTCCAGTCAACCCTAAAACATTAACATATAAAAAAAAATTGGTTCATGAGAATATTGTCTATAATTTAGAATATTCAAGTAAATTTGAATTTAGAAAATCAGTCATAGGGGCTTTAAAAATAACGTATCATGTCAGACGGTTGTGAGGTAGGTACCAACATTTTATAACAGTAAAATATAAAAAAATACAGATGTTGTCTATGATACCAAACAACGTAGGTACATTAGGTAGGTACTATTTGAAGTCAATAAACATTCACGACATTCGGCACACGAGACAAACAAAAAAAAACTACACGTTCAAGTTTGATACCAGCACTTGTACCCGGTGATATTCCTAATTTTATTCTATCTAAAATATTTTTTTGTAGCAATATTGTTAAGAGTATTTAAAACTCATGGTAATTATCAAATTACTTAATTAAACTAAAATTTAAAAGTGTTCATAAATTAAAAAAGTTATGAACTATTTTCTCATCATGCTGTTTCTCAAAAAAACAACCGTTACCCAACTCTAACGATGTGAAAACAGTGTAGTTTGGAGTCAAAAGTGGACAATAACATTTTTTTTTAACTTAGTACATATGTAGAAATATACTACCCATGTGTTGAGTTCTATAAAACTGTATTTTCTAAAACAGTGTATTCTAAGAAATTTATTTGCAAAATAGGAGAGAAATTTGAATTTTGTATAAAACAGTAACAATTAGGTTAGTTTTTGAGCTCTACTGACAGTTAATTACAAATGTGTATTCGATTTCGATCCCAAATCACTAATTTTTTTAAGCTTTGAATAAGTACCCTACAATTAAAATACAAAACCGAGTTGTAAACGAGCAAAGACGTCGAAATTTTATGATACTTATACAAAATTCCAAGAATCAAAGACGCCATAGATGGCAAAATATCGTTTCCGTCCTTACTGCACACATAATCATATTATTATGAGTGCGACGTTTAAGACGTGACGAATAAATAAATATACATACACACGCAGCGATTGATATTATAATTATTAGATTGTGCGGTATAAAAAAAGTTGTGTTGAAATTACCAATTACACATTAGTACTGTTTGTATGCGGAGTATTTAACACAATAATGTGTACTGAGAATCAGTGTGTACTTACATACTCACAGTACAGTAATTGAATTCAAATGTTGTGATTTCGGCTGAAAGGACGTTGAACTAACTAATAAAATTGTCTACGAGTATAATATTCCAATAAGGAAAAAGTACATACTTATATTATTTTATGCGACGCGACGGCAGAAATGCCATCCATATTTCTCAGCATTATACAACAAGGTAAGTCTCCATATGATTAGTCATGATCACACAAAAACTTAACAGCCAAATGTCGAATAAAATTCATCTATCCAAATATTATTAGCTTGGGCATTTTTAATTTAACAGAATTGATTGGGGTATATGTTCGTGTGGAAGTTTGATCGCGACTGTCCTGGTACTGATATGGTGGATATCTTCAAGGGACACTTGCTGTATGATGTGTTTAAATAAACTCAAAGTTAGTCACCTTATTTATTATAATTAACTGCTAAAATTGATTAAGTTATTTAAAATTAAATGGTAAACAAATATCTACCAGAGTTATCTTTCACGGACTTGCAACATACAACTTGTCAATCTAATTAGAATCACAGTGTGACGATTGGCTAACCGTATTAATTGGAAGAAAAACAAATTCCTATAAAAAGTTAAAACAAACAAGTAAATTGTGTTTTTTTGGAAATGAATGGGGTGCGTTTGTAGACTTTTGGGATGGTGAGATTTTATATTGCTAAGTTTTATTAAAAAATATATATATGTGTGTATGCATGTGTGTGTGTATGTGTGTATGTATGTATGTATATATGTATGTATATGTATGTATGTGTGTATGTATATATATATATATATATGTGTGTATGTTGACTTAAAAAAAAAATATGTCATTGTAAATACATATAGGTTTACTTGAGACTGACCGGGAACACCATCATTGGTGAAGGTCATAAAAAAAAAAAAAAAAAGTAAATTGTGATGGCAAAAGTAATTGAGTAATATTGATGAAATGCAATTGGATTCACACCTGACTAATAAATTATCTTAATTTGTGGATATCTTCAAGGGACACTTGCTGTATGATGTGTTTAAATAAACTTAAAGTGTTTAAATAAAAATACTGTAGATTATTGTACAGTATGACACAGTCTTTTGACTAGTATACTGTGCGATATGTTGTATTTAAGAAGGAAAAAAAAAAGTACAATGATGATGTGACTAAAAGAAGAAAATTGTTTTTACTAGAATATGTACCTATATTATAATGTTATAATATCCTGTAGTTTTTATTTTGATAAATAAACATTTTATTATTATTATTCAAAAAAGTAACCCTGAACTGAGACCATAATTACTTTTGGCCAAGGCGATCTCAGCAGTAAAAATAGGGAAAAATAGAAAAAAAAACAAATACAAAAACCAAAGAAAACAGCGAGACAGAAAAAAAATACACAAAAGAGACATCATTTTAAAGAAACAACAGAATCAAAGGAGAGTCTCTATCCTGGCGACAAAGTGTTGTTGTCCATGTTGAAAAATCGACATAAACATTCAAATCATTAAACAAATTTGTAGCCTTGCCGCCAGAAGAGTTTGGTATTTATTATGTTTGCTTTGATATCAGGAGATCAAAGGATTAGGCTCAAAACGCTGCGCTGATTCTAAATACCAGCATTGTGACTGAAATATGTGTTAATTTTATTTTCACAATTTTACAATTATTTATATACATATACATAGATTATATAGAAATCGATGACGAGAATAATTAAGGAATGCGGGGAGACAGCTGACAAGATGGTGCGACAATTTTAAGAAGATAGGGGTCCAGGTGGAAGGCGTTGGCAACAGACATAATTATTTAAGTGGAGTACTCATGAAAAGGCATATTATGTCCAGCTGTAGAGAAATGAAAATATAAATAAAGATGTGCATTAGAGATAGTTAATCTTCCAAGCTTATAAGTCAGACATTTATACTTAGTTGTATTCTCCCAGACAAAGTAGTCATGTTTTTAAGCTTATTTGTAACCCAACGTTTCATCATAATCTGTGGTTGGCATCTTCAGGGGTAAGAAGTGCAAATTTTGTAGTTTTAATGTATGTAAAAAAAAAACACATTTGGTTTAAGTTTTGAGATCTAGTTTTGACTTACAAAGTCATCATCAAACTCGAAACCAGATCATCATAATTTATTATTAAAAAAAAATGGCAAAATAGCCCGACAGAGGTGTGATAAGATGTTGAAATAACTTTATTTGTCGGATATTTCAGGAGTCCAAGGACTCCTATTTATCCGTTTAGGCGACAATTTATTTATTTATACTCTCTCTAGTCTAATACCACTATGCCTGTGTTGGCATCTCCGATCCTACCACGTTAGTGGGCGGGGGACCCGACTGACGTAGCAGATCCCATCTTGAGACCCACACATCCACGAATATGCCTTAAAGTGTGAAGCATTTGTGGCTTTAAAAAACAAAAGAGTTATTAATTAAAGAATCAAACAAAAGAGTTATGATAAGAAAATAATGAGAGGCAATTATAATCGTCCTGATAAAGTCATATTTGTCGATTTCGAAAAGGCCTTTGATACCATAAATAAGGACGCCGTATTAGTAGGTCTACATCAGTGCCGTATAGATCACAGGTACACAAAGCTTCTCAGTTTTACATACGAGAATACAGCAGGAGACATAATATGGGGGAGGCTTATGTCCAGCAGTAGACAGGAATACCTGCATAAGTAAGTAAAAGTAAGATAAAGTCATTCCGATTTGTTAATATGAACGAAATCAGTGAAAAGTTTAGATTACAAAATATTATCATAAAATATTGCAGAGAGTTAACTGTCTTTAGGCAATCTCTTATGGCTATCGATCACGAACAGCTGTTCATAATGATATTAATATTTCGTACTTTCTTAGTGTATTGTTGTAATAGACGCAGTTTATAATAAATATTACTAGTCATAAAAATGTATGATCAAGAAATTAGCTTTTGTCAAACAATTGTTACAATTTTATGACAGTTTTGACACACTTATTAAGATTGTCAAAATGTTTTAACCTAAAAAGACATTTTTAACTGTCGGGCATTAGTGAAATCTCATTATATTAAACAACCTTTTTATAGTTATTATGTAACAATACAATGAAAGTCGTCCTCTCCGCGTCAACAAAAGATTAAGGCATTCAGGATGGATGGAACACCTTATCGTCAAATTTCTAATTTATTCGTGAAATTTTTAGTTCCGTGGAGCACTCAGCGAAGAATTATTGATCTCCCACTGTTTTCCGTAAGTTTTTGAAAGCCCTGTAAAAGGCAGGTGTTCGAATAAAGACAAAGTTTATCTTAAATTCAACGATGAGATTTGCCACTCGTCCTGAACGTCTTAATTTTTGCTGGCACAGAAAGGACAGCTTGCATGTTTCTAACGTGCAGCTGATCTGCTGGCTACTCCACTTATAGGATATTATGCCATGATGATACAATAGCAGATTTTTTTATTCGAAAACTTGCCTTTTTCAACAAGATAGTTCAAAGATTGGAGAAAAGTGAGAGATTTCATTTTTTTTATGGGGACTCGACGGAAAAAAGTACAACAAGAATATTATATATGTATTAATATTCTCACAATACATCGAGGTACACTTCTGTACTACAGAACAATGTATTATTAGATTCGAGTACTTGAGACCAGTGGTCACCAATCTCCGGTCCGTGGAACGAGTATAAAGTTGAATGGTTTTTCTTGTGTCCTCCTTTTCGATTTAAAACCAAGTAAACCAAATTTGTGGTATATTCCTTGACAAAACCGAGGATATTAGTTATGAAATACGTCAAAATTTATAATCCTATACCTTTTCGAAAACCCCAGCGAAAGGTGACAGGGGGAGCGAAATTTAGAATGTAAAGAAATCATCAAAATCCCACACCTCTTCGAATATCCCAGTGAGAGGAGAGAGGACGACTTGGAGTGTAAGGAAAATAGTAAATTCTGGGAATCTGAGATCTAAAAAACAAATTCTCACTTTCACTTTTTCATTGTTAACAATAATAATAAATAATAATAATAATAATAATAATAGTTTATTGAACACAAATATCATTTACAATAACAGAGCAATAAAATAATACATTTTTTTTCCTAATACAATTACTCCCCAAAATCAAAGCTAAGTTTGGATAAGTTGGAAGAGATCTCGCATTGGCGATTAACTCGCCCTCTGTAGAATGATAATAACTAGACAACTTTTTTAAGATGCGCCGTTTGGTAAAAAAACCACTGCAAAGGCCCATTCAAGAATCATAACATCTCCTGAACTATAGGGTTTTTTGCTCGCTTTGAACACCTCCACACATTTCCAGAGTTCGCAAATAATAAGGAATTTTGTTCCACAGCAACGGACCAGCCACACAGGAGGCACGGTCAACTTAGTTAGCCAGATCCCCGCTACATTGATTATATCTAATTTGAATGCATTTCTCTTTAAAATTGTAGGTATTTTGACCAATGTACAGTAAAGGACGAATAAAATAAATAAAATAAAAACGCTAGAGACCACTGCTTTAGATAACATAATAATTACTACTCTCGAAAAAGATACTGACATTATAATATTGTATCATAATAAGAAAGTACTCACTCGCAGTACTTAAAACGTAATACAAATTGTATTGCAGTACATATTATAATACAATACAAGCATACAACAACGAGAGTTCACGATTAATTTGGGCGTATGCCTGTCTTATCTTAAAATAATAACAATATTATTATGTACAACTAAATATACTATTATAATACAATAATAATAAAAGGTACCTACTTAGTTAAAGCACTTATACTTGCAACAAACAACACGCAACAGTTGGAGTGAACCGAATTCTACGTTATTAAATTTCTCACAGGAACATAATTTTATTTATTTATTTATTTAAACAAATAAACGGCTTACGCCTTTTACAAACATGAAAATTATAATACATAGCGTCATAAGAAACATATTTTTTGTATAGGAACAATATCAAACATTTAAATAAATAAAAACACAAAAGATAGACTATATTACATTTGCATTATTAATTACGTTAAACTCAAAATAATAAAATTAATACATAAAGACTTTAGCATCTGTAATCATAAATCGTAAAGACTTTAAGATCAGAAACAAATTTTATGTATAGGAACAATAAACATTTAAATAAATACCAACACGAAAGATAGACTATATTACATATTATAATAATAGAAAGTAAATATGGTTTATTTAATTTTTATTTATCTCTCAGTCTACCCCACACGGGATACAGCGTGAGGGTAAGTTATATCGAAGGAGACCCACCGTCCACCCGGATACCGCAGAAGTCTGGGGACTTCCATTTATCCGAAATTCTACACTTAACGAGACTTGTCCACATCGAAGATGCCGTAGTGGACAGCCTGAAGGATATAATATAGTACGGTATTATGTAATTATACTAAAGAAATACTTTCTCAATGTGCCATGTATTAAAGTAACCCAACACAAAGTTGATATTTTCAACCGACGGTACTTGGTGGAAATTCATTTAGAATTAATTATAAATAAAACACAGCGGTAACACTATATTAATACCACTTTTGTTTTGCTATCCAATAACATACTATATAATATTCGTTACCAACTTGTAGGTAATTTCTTTACTTTTCGCTAGCCTGATGATGAGAGCGGAAGCTCTTGAAAGCCGGCTCGCGTCCAATAAACGTCCAATAAAAACTGTGGATATACTATAAATAAGTGTTTTATTTATAAGTGATCCAACATTCAATTCATTCTCTGTGTCCGTGTTAAGGTAATAGAATTCCATAACGGAATTAATTAAACAAATGTTTTATTCTACTATGCGATATATTCTCGAGAGAGACGTCTTTCGCCTTGTTAGTACATTGTCAATCACAATGACGATGATAATTTTATTGAACACAATAAACAATGCAGATATAACAATACATAGACTATTTTATAAAAACTTAAACAGACAACTATAGAGACAAGTCTTGTGTAAAGGAGGGATTGTGAGATTGACAAAACCTTGTTAGGACATTGTCAATCTCAATGACGATTGACAATATTGTCTTAACAAGACGAAAGACGTCTCTCTCGGGAATGATTCCCAAAGTAAACTAAAAACATTTGTTTTATTAATTTCGTAATCCAGCATTGATAGAATATCAAAAAAATAAGGCAACGAGAAGACAACTTTCACATATCAAATATTCGTTTGGGTTTAGAGATATTAAATATTCGTCTCACAGTAAATGTGATCAGAAACTTAATGCACCGCGTACGGCCACATGGTGCCGGCGACCTGTAAACGCAACATGTTTCTTACTATAGATGTGTCTATGTGCTATATTGAAAAGTATTCATGCATATATTTTATACAAATCATATTGTGGAATCACAAAATAAAGTGTTTAGCTGAAGCATCTTATTATCTCGAATTTCCAACATGAAATGTCGATCCATAAGCTGAACTTTACAACAACAAAAAAATAAGACAACATATTTTGCAAATCATAAAAAATATAATTATCGAAATGCCAAATCTGATAAAACAAAAATAATAAGCAATTAATTTAAAATTTTGTGAAGTTGAAAGTAAAATAGGTACAACGATAATAATAGCATGTTGAAAAATGATCAAGCACAAAAAATCTTGTATGTCATGAAATGTCAGCAGGTAAATCGATTTTGAAAATTAAAAAAAAAATGCAATAAACAGTTGGTTATCGACAACAACAAAGACAACTGAAGCTTTGGTAGATAGTAGTGATGCTATAAAAGTCAAAGAGACGACATGTAGGTATATAAAGGAGATTGTAAAAGCGATAAATCCGCCATAAAACACACCGAGGCAATCAAACAGTGTTATTGTTAGGCAAGAGATGAATATTGTATGAGCAATACCAATCACAAAAGAATAATAAATTGAACACTGTTTAATATGAAAGGAGATAGACCAAATAAAATTGTATGTTTATGAGCGGGCAAAAGAACTTTCGCCCGCGTAAAATTGAATTGATTGTGAAAAAAATGGTGTTAAATAAACACCCGAGGATGAAAAATAGTTAGACGAAGAAAGCAAGACTCTTGGATAACATTTCAAATGGATCATCGAAGATCGGCAGTCCATTGTATAAGATCGAAAGGTGTGAATATCAATTGTTTTGGTGGCGAAGGCTCTCCAAAAGCTGTTCGGTCATTAGAAGTAAGTACTGCAAAAATAGTTCAAATAATGAAATAAATAACATTGCAAGATTAAAAGACAAAGCAGAAAATATTGCAGTATGTCAAAAAAATTAACCCAAATAGAATCTCTGGAATCGTTATCGACCACAAATCCATGGGGCATCGTCCACTTAAATGATAAACTGGACACACAGTTAAGAATCCAAATTCAAGATTTTTCAACACAATGATCTCTGAATTTAGAGAAATAATAAGAAAAGTTACAGTTCCTTCATATTCTGTCACGGAAAGTGGACTTAAACAATTCTTGAATGAAGACCATGGGAGAACAGAAAAAGTGTGAGAACATCCCAAAAAAGATGGGTTGATGATTATACTGTACAGATTACGAGCAAGCTATGGGTTCGTGTTGCTCGAAATCAGAAAGCACGAAAGAGCTTTGAAGAAGCCTGCATCCCGCAGTGGAAAGAAGAGGTCTGGCAGTAAGTAAATTCCTAAGTGAGTAACTTCATATGGTGAACAAATAATACACACTTTAATCATGGAATCGTATTTTATTTCAACTGTGTTCTATACGAGAAACAAAACAAAAACAGTATCCGTATTCATGTTTTTTTATGCACATTAGTTCATCATTTAATCTTCACACACAAGACCTTGAAAGACAATAATTAGTGTTACAGTGTGTTCACACGGAACGAATATTGCCAGAAATCCGAAATATCGTCAGCCGTTTGAACCCTCTGAACAGATTTTAAATAAAATTGAAACGAAAAAAGAACAGTTAAGACTATCAATAAAAGATGCCTTATATCTTCTACTACAGCAAAAAACAGAAAAAAACTATCGATAAAAGATGCCTTATATTATCCTACTACATTTTCAATCAAAGACACACACATTTCCATCTCAAAGTGCGCCTTTTTAAAAACTATAGTAACAATAATTTATTCAATTAAATATAACACAATAATGTAATAACAATGTTAAGGACAATACATAAAATTAATATTTGATGGTTAATCTTAGCCCCAGGCATAAGAACAAGACACCAAAGCGCACCTGACAAATCGAATCTATTTCGGTTGACTGTCTGAACACGTGTTTCATATTTGTAGACGTTCGACGGATTTTGTTTTTTATGCAAGCGACATCGTCCGGCTTTTTTCGTATGAACGCCGCATACGTTCTAACACTGGTAACACATCGGTGATCGCGTTAATACCGGGTTTGAAAACTAGTCGAATTTTACATCGTTAAAATACAAAGGTCGAGGGTTACCCGTCGTCGGTCGATATGGTTAACTAGCACTAAGGTGTGTTGTATAGCAGAACAGGTAAAAGTTAATCATAAATTTACCTGAATTTATCATTAATCGTTATGAGAGGAAGCGGAAAAAAGTTTATTTTCTACTGTCGGTGAAAATGGCGCTTTTCATTTCATTTCATTTATTTATTTATTCTGTGCTGTACATTGATAACAACCAAATTTACATAAAAATACAATTATTTTACAAACAATAATACTATCAAAATTATAAAGAAGGCGAGTTAATCGCGGAGGTGCGATTTTTATAGCTACCCAATGTCATGAAACGTCCACAAAAGAAACTTCAAAGAAGGAAGAGAAGAAGTATAAGGGAGAAGAAAAGGTAGGAAAAAGAACTAGGAAACAGATGGCAAATTTTGAGTGAGAAAGTGGTCCTTGATCTCTCCGCTCACATCGTCAGACAAATGTAAATTTCACATTTGAAGCCCCGCCAGTGTATCCAATTACAAAATTATTTTATTAGATTTGTTTATTATTTAATGAATATACAGCTTGTCCTGTCTGTGCCATATATAAATGAAACATTCAGGATCGGTTGACCATACCTCATCATTATAGATGTTTCTTGTCTTATTAACTTAAAGTTGCAGTAAAAAATAATTAACGGAAGTGAATAAACTCGTTAATATTGTTAATGCCCAACACATGGTGTAGATGTGTATGGATTTTATTGACACACATAATAATACTATAAGATAGGTTTATAATAATGTTGCTAAGTGTATGATTGCATGCTTATGTACCACCTATACTATGTAAGAGATGATGTTATATTATTATGCGATGGTGAAAGTGCGACTCGGTAATGTCGTCTGCCGATTAATAAATTTAAGGTGAAGATGTTAATGTAAAGTTAGGTAAGTTATAATATGAATGTAGTCAGATTGGTGACACCAGCGATGGGTAATGTGTATTTATATATTTGATAAGTATCTCCGGTCTTCTTTCTCATTTACTCTGAGTTTTCTTATGTTATACTGAAAGTGAAATGTATTCGTAAAACATTATGTACATACAAGTTATCAAAAATCTTCAATTAACCAGTCATCATCATCATCATCATCGCCCTCAACGCTCCTCTCGGGAGCACAGGGCAGAAACCAGCCTCCTCCATTCAGAGCGTCTCTGTGCCAATTGCGTCACCTCTTTCCACAACATTCCTTGCGCTCTGATATTATTACAGAATACACAGTAAAAACTTGTTGCATGAAGATTAGTTTAAAAACATAAATCTAAGTCAATTACAGTGTCCTAAACATTTTTTGCAATTTCTGAATAAACCTACGTATTATATTATAAGATATTAAGGTCAATCGTCAGTCACATTACAATAATATTTATACTAAAGCTTGTATAATTAATTTGTTACTATTTCAACCTGGTACAAGTTCTCTACCTCTGATAAACAACATTTAGGTAAACAATAAAAAAAAATATTATCTACTTACCTCTATTTATATAAATCTACCTACACATTCACACCGATCATGCGTTACGTCATTCAACAACGAGCAAACTATACCTAGTACATATTATATATTATTATCATAACAGTACATTAGAATCTCCGCAAAAATAATAATATTATAATTTGTATGTTTGTTATTTTATATTTAAATAGTGTAGAACGTGCGGCTACCTCACTTGTAGAAGATGCAGGGACGTTATAGAAGTAGTAATATTAGAGAAAATCTGCATATTTTTACATGCAATATTTTATTTATGTATTTATTCATTCTTTACTATAAATTGATAACAAGTCATAATTATTTTAAGGAAGAAGGTTTGTTCATATTTGTAAAATACAATCAATATGCAGAGGGCGAGTTTGTCGTAAAGGCGCGATCGTTCCTATAACTCAAATAACCCAACCACTGAAATGTTTAAAATTCATCAACTTATATTATAATATGTATATTGTGTAAATTTCAAGTGGATTTTGCTAAGGGAAACCTATAAGGTAAACGAGGAACCTACTCTTGGATAAAAAAAACGCTTTTGTTTTAGAATCTAAACTGACTGGAGGATATAAGAACTGATGTTCTTGAAAAATCCAGGGGTGTGCGATGGGTACCCCTTCCTTAATTTTAATGTATAGACTAGATGTAAAGACCAGAAATTCAAAGGCAAATTTGGTAGTGCGTACTAAAAAAATTGGGACCGAATGCATTGGTGTTGCAAAGGCTTGAAGGATTTTATTTTTATTTCATGGCTTTGTCAGTTATGAGTAAATGTAGGATGTGCAATTCTTATATATAAGTAGGAAAGAGACTATCAGCACTTTAGTGCTATGGAGTGAAACAGCATATTAGTATTATGAATTTTGGGACATGCTTTCTTAGAAAATTTGTGCTGGGTTACTTTTCCATATACCATATAGGTCAATATGTAAAAGTAAGCTTTTTGCAAGCTATGCATGATTTTAAAGCGTTTTTCTACAGACGGGATATCTAAATAAAGTATGACAAAATAGAAGGTATGGTATTGCTGTTTTATAAATATATTTCACGACTTATTTTTTTTTCTCTGTTTACCTTTGATCTGTTGGTGCTATAAATTTATTGTTTCATCTTTTTTTATGTCACTGTTGTTGTTTATATTAGTATTATTGTATTCAAACATGTAAAAGGCTTGTGCCGTGTTTTTGTTAATAAAAAAATAGGTTGGTTGCCATTTTATTTTACTTTCCACAAGTGAAGCCGGGTTTAATGCTAGTCATAGCATTAAATACATCACACAATATATGTAATATTTATTATTATATACCTTGTTTGATTTAAGAATTTTGCGATAGTAATAATTGTATAAGTGTGTTTACCTGTTTAAATATAAGGTGATAAATATATGAGTACATAGAAAACTTACGAGAAATTTATCAGATGCAGTGTTAATGATTTTCTTAAATATAAAAAAGGAAAGGTGAACTTTTCAAACAAAAATATATAAATTTTCTACTTATATTCACGCAATTATATATTTTTCACCCAAGAGATGATATAGTAATGAAATTATTGTCAATAAATGTGCTAATCTACAAAATTCATAAACAAGGAGTTTTCGCAACCAGGGTTTGGAAAAGAACTGTCTCAGCAAAATTGAGATATTTAAACCGGTAGGTAGGTATATATAATTAGGTACGTAAGATAATGAAGTAATTAGGTACGTAAGATGATCGGATAAGTTTTCATGCGTTCACCTTAACTTAATAAATTCCAAAAATACTACTAAACTATACCATATACCCTCATGCCGTATCCCAAGTGGGATGGGCAGAGAGAACGGAAAACAATATAGATATTTTATCTTTACATACTTCTTTCCCATCTTCTACATCCAATTTCTCATATACGCACATGGATTTCTCTTATTTAACACACGACTGTGTTTGAGAATTTGATTTACGTGAGCCTCATGGTTCTCGATAGACCCCCTATTTAAATAAATATATCATGTTTAGAATATTTACTATTTTTTTTTTTTATTGTTTAACCGGATTTGGGTGCAGATGACAAAACCAATCAGAAACCTCAATTGGAGAACCACGTCTACACAATGCAACATTGTGTAGAATCTAATCGGAAGAAGTGAGAAAGGTGTCCCAACGCTTACGAATTGGCTCAAGGCTGGCTTAAGTGATCACTTTGGGTGTCCATGGACAACGTTCACCAATTCCACCATTCTCACTGTCACGATGTAAGGTCCACCAATCGAGAGACGCTTTATGCAAACCTTAGAAGCAACCATCTTTTTAAGGTTTGCATAAAGCGTCTCTCGATCGGTGGACCTTACATCGTGACAGTGAGAATGGTGGAATTGGTGAACGTTGTCCACGGACACCGAAAGTGATCACTTAAGCCAGCCTTGAGCCAATTCGTAAGCGTTGGGACACCTTTCTCACTTCTTCCGATTAGATTCTACACAATGTTGCATTGTGTAGACGTGGTTCTCCAATTGAGGTTTCTAAATATATCATCTTTCTCATTCTTTCATCAGCCATTCTTTCCACATGTATTAAACTTAGAAAGTGTTCAATGTTAAAAAAAATATGGTATAGTTGAAAATTCTTGTCCGTCACTGCAACGCTTTGAAAATAATTGATTGAATGATAATATCATGATTGATCTATGCTGGAACTAATTGAAAATTGCAAATTGAAATTATTTCTTCGGTAATTTTTGATACCTTAAAAAGTGATAGATCATTGGCTCATTTAATTTTACTATTCCAATTATTAAGAAATTAATCTTCGAATTCACAATTATGGCAACGAACGGCATAAGAGCGTGTGGTGTGTTGTGCTGAGGGAAGAGGTAATTCGATTGGCCCAAATCGTTCTAAATGTAGTAGAGTTGTTTCTGCTCTGTGTTTATCGGGGAATCGTTGAGGGTTGAAAATAAATAGAATTAAGGTAATAAAAAGTAATAAATTTCTTTGAAAAATCTCTCATTATGAATGTTACTTTTGTATCTTTTAAGACTATTTTCAGGATAACGACACGTTCGAATACTTGTAAAGCATTTCTTGACAACCCCACTATAGACTATACCGAGATTGTAGAAAATACTATACTATATATTCACGTTGTACCTACTCCACAAATGGTGTAGCCGGCGGACTAACTGTATTATTAATAAACATGCAAATTGTCATCTTTGTTATAAAAAAATAATTAGACATTCCTTTTTATATCGCATTTTTTGCATTTTGCATTTTATACTTTTTTACATTTTTCGCATTTTTTTACATTTAGGTAGGTATATGTGTTTTATCATTTTAAGTCTCAAATTTATGTTTATTAGATTGGTAAAAAGGGGATCTTAATTGGTTTGTTCATTGTTGTCTTATCCCGTGGAGCACCCGGTAAAGAATTGGTCTCCCACTCTTCTGCGTAAGTTTTCGAGTGTCCTGTAAAAGGCAGGTGTTCGAAAAAATTAAGACATTTTACATCTTAAATTCAGCGATGAGGTTTGCCACCCATCCTGAATGTCTTGATTTTATATTGGCACGAAGAGGACAGTTTGCATGTTTCTTACATGCAGCTGATCTGCTGGCTACCCCACTTGTGGGATATGCCGTGATGGTATAGTATAGTATAGTATTGTTGTCTTTTAATGTCTAATACTAATTGTTTCAACTGTCTGATCCTTACTGAATAAATAAAATAAAAAAATTAGGATGGGTAGAGAATGCCTCACCGCTGAATTGTACACCTTTATTGTCTTATGCGTAAGGTTTTACGAACACCTGCCTTTTACGGGGCACTCTTAAACTTACGTAAAAAAGTGGGAGACCAATTATTTACCGGGATCTTAAAAGTAAAAGTTTAGTCATTAAAATAAATAGAGAATTTGATTATCGCTAGAATTTTTTGTCTTTTTCACTCTAAGATATGTGTCTACCTATTACAAAAACGAAGCATAGCCTATGCTGCATAGAAAAAGAGATTGACAATGACCGGAGAAGTAGAAAGACGGCTCTCTCACGGTCTATAGAATTTATGTCTATGGTCTATAAAATGATAGATTTTTTTTTTGTTACGATTTACCTCAAATGAAGCAATTTATTTGGCATATTTGAAAAAGGTATTATTATGTGCAGAGAATATATTTTTATGTACCTAATCTTAAAATTAAACTGGATGTACGTAATATATTTTTTATTACATATCCAAACTAATTTCAAAAATTCGGCTAGTTTTTCATTGGAGAAAATTTAATTTACGTATCACCTACGCCGCGTTCTTTGTGTGGTAGACAGAGAGGGGACGAGACGCCGATTTAGTTGCCGTGCCGAAAAATTCATTCTCACGTAAGACAAAACTACATCATGTATGTGTACAATAGAGGTAAAAAAAACATACTTCACATATTTATATCATCAATTATGAAAGTAGCCATGAGTCGCGTAGGTAGAACATGATAGTATCGTCGTAACAATAATAATATAGAAAGGTTGCATTCCGAATGGAAGGCAATATGTTATAATATATATTATAGTTATGTGGCATCCGCAACGCGCATCAAAACATTCACAACACACAATAATTATGCCTCATTTCACATTACAATACAATATGTCTGTGTTCAATGTTTTCTCATACAATTAATAACATCTGAATGACTTTGAACACAATACTAATAACAATTTGCAGATTATATGCAACATGGAAAGGTTAAACTATAATATAATCGAATATGCACAATATATCGTTGTTTTTGTGTAGTGAGTATTGATATTTATATATACTACATCTTTTATTTTCTTTTTATATACTTTTATTTTAATTCATCATCAATTGCTCTACAGCTGGTTGTGAGCCTTGGCCTCCTCTAACATTCGCCTCCATCTTCCCCTATCTTGACATGTACTCTTTCAATCCCTGATACCAATGACGTCCACATTTCTCTGTACACCATCCATCCAACGGAGTTTGGGTCTACCAACGCTACGTCTACCTTGTGGTCTTGTATGAAGGATTTATTTTAATTAGGTCTTAAATACATATTGTATCTGTTAATCTGTTTTCAGTAGGATGTATTTGGTGTGAAATTAGAGTAAGTTTTGATTGTGTATAAAAATTGTTAACTGTTTTAACGTTGTGAAAGGCGAAAGTCGTTTATCGCTTGAATAAATAAATAAATATCGTAATCTTACAATCTTACATTTGCGACAAATTCTCCTTGTGTAGATCGACATTACTTAAATTAAATAATTTTAAACAATGCACTATTTTAATTCGATCAAAAACATCAAATAAGTAATTCGTGCTATACGTATTATTGGAGTACATGTGCACTGACAATATTATATTTTACCTAGTAGGTTAAAGTTTAATGGCACGAAGAGAATTATCTGTTTATTGATTTATTTCATTTGAATATAATAAATCTCTGTGAAGTTCTTCTTCATCTTCTTAATCTTTTATTACACCCAGAGGTCTGTGAATTTTTTTTGTGATAAATGTACGGTAAAGAATGAATAAATAAATAAATTCGCACATATGCAAATTAAGAACGAAAATACGTCATGTAAAAATAGAGTTTTATCTGTCGAAGTTGGTAGTTTGTGATACTGTTTTACCCAGTTTAAATCCAATATAAAAAAAATGCGTTTTGTGACAGGGATAACAGAGATTTGTGATAATTTCTCATCCATTGTACGTTTTTTTAGGTTAGTGTACAAAAATCAGAAATATGCAACATCATCACTAGAACAAAAACCTATAAAAAAACCAAAATATGCAGATATACATTTGCATATAATCAGTTATCTTGTTATATGTAATAATAAAATGTACCTAGTGCTAAATTAAAATCGCCGTAACTGTTACAAATCATCATAATAATCATGTGTGCCTATTATTATCAATTTACTTATTAACAGTGATTGCTCGTTGAAAATAACAGCGATTTCCGGTGATCATAATACTTTGAGCATTATTATTTCCACGTGACGTCGGTACAATAAATCTCATATTTTTATTTACCGGTTTATATAAGCAATATTTTACGGTATTTATTACCGATATATTATATGAATGTGTGGAATATTTATTAATTTGTTATTGTTCAACTGGATTTGGGGACAATGCGCAGATGACAAAACCAGTCAGATATCTCGATTGGAGAACCATGTCTACACAATGTAACACTGTGCAAAAGTATCTTAAAAAAGGCGTCCCAAGTTTATTTAATTTCACACTTAATATTCAAAATCACTGCTATTTTAAATAAAATATCACATATACATCAAACGTAAGGAACTTAGATAAATTGAAACAATTGTTTCTTTCTACATTAAATAATTGATCGCGAGAGAGACGTCTTTCGACTTATCAGGTCATTATCAATATGACCTTATAAGTCGAAAGACATCTCTCTCGCGATCAATAATTCGTAGTAGAAAGAAACTCTTCTCTCAATTTCTTACCTAATTATGGAATTCTAGCACGTGTGCACCGACACAATTAATAAATCAAATGTTACTGTTACTTAATTATTCTCAACGCCCTCTCGTTTCTAGCGAAGAATATCGCGATGCATCTAAACATTTCACAAATATTATAATATACAAATTAATAGTAAAGAAGACACAAACATTGCATTATACAGTGAATCACACCAAACATAATATTAGGAAAGGTTGCTCCGAGACAACTTTCATTTAAACAATATAATATAATACATACAAACATTATATTCCTACATACATACATGTTGAAATATTAAACTATAAACTTGAGTATAATAATATTTGTATGATGCGAGTAGTACAATAAATCATGGGCGTAACAAATATTTTTTTTATAGAAAGGGAGGGCAGCAGCTTGTTAGTTATAATTGTCTCAGTTAAAACAACTTGAGGCAAATCACGCAAAATTACTACTCTTCCATTGTCTAATTTTAATTTGGTATAGGAATTAGAAATCACAATCCCCCCCTGTTGAAAGAATGACCAAAGGTTGTATTTATCTGAAACAGGGGATGTGAGAAATCGCGGGCGTCCAAGAACTAAATGGTTTGATCACGTAGATCAAATTCTTGAGGACAGTCGAAACAGAGAGAGATAGATAGATCTTCTTTTTTTGTTCATTTTTTTTTAAACACCTTATATTTAGTCTGACAACTATCAAATCTGTGTACCTCTTATTTTTGTTTCAACATTCTAGATTTATTCATTTGGTTTAAAAGACAATTTTTCACAAGTATAGGAGTTTGAGATATTAACGGTGAGATTCCCACCCATCATCCAGAGTATCTTATTTTATTTTGACACGAAAAAGACAGCTTGCATGTTTATAAAATGCAGCTGATCTGCTGGTTTCTCTACTTAGGGATACGCCATGATGGTATAGTTAAGTAGTAGTCTAAGATATTTTACGATCTACTAGTTTTATCAAAACAGTTAATGAACCATCAAGTTGTATTTAGAAAGGGGCAGCTTACAATTAGGATGTCAATTCCGAAGTTATCGGTACAATTTATATAGGTTTCAGATTCTTGCCCCTCCCTTTGGGTACGCCAATGTGAAATAGTAGGTATACTTTAATTTATTATAAAAGCCATCTTCGTTTATCACCCTTTCACTGCGAATAACAATAAAATAATATTAATATGCAAATAACAAATAAAAATATAGATAGTAAGATTTGCTATTTTATTACATATATTATATCTTCGGCAATATGGCAACACTGCAGATACCAAAGTTGTCATTTCGGCATTCACAGTTCAATTGTGGTTCAAAGGAAACTGTATAAATTTTATTCAAATTTAAGCTATGAAATCATCAATGAACTATGTAAAAGAAAATCTACTATTACAACTACTACTATATACCATCACGAAATATCTCTCGAATGGGGTAACCAACAGAGCAGCCTTATATAATAAACATGCAAGCCATCCTGTCCGTGCCAACAAAAAATTAAGACATTCAGGATGATGGGTGGCTAATCTCATCGATAGATTTAAGAGGCAAAAATATATCTTTATTTTTTCGTACACGGGGCGTTCGAAAACTAACGGAAAAGAGTGGAAGACCATTTTTTCAAAGAAAATCAAAATAATAATTTCGTAAAAATTTACTTATTTTATTAGTAGCGGAAGTTGATTAAGAGGATTTTCCACATTTCTCATAAGATTTAGAAAGCATTGTTTAAGCAAAATTACAACAAAACATCACATATTATTTCTGAAAATTTTATCATCATAAAGATAAGGTAAACCATCTTGCATTTCTTATTTTTATGGCACAATGAAGATGACTTTTATATTTATTCCACGCAGTTTATCTCCCAACCATCAGAATGCCGTGATGAGTCTCTACGTTTCCTGTTTCTTCGTTAATTGACAAATTAAATAAAAAAATAATTGAAAAAAAAATACAACTTTACAGTTATTATAAAAAACATATAAATTTAAATAGGTAATTTAAAAAAGTTTTGAATCTAGATTAACATGGTTAATTAAGTCCGTCTTTAAAAGTGAATCACACATGTAGGTATGTAACACAAATCGACATACGAGTCTGAATCTAAAACAAGTCATATAATAAATTACACTTGTAATAAATCTAACGGTTGCACCCAATAGCACGGAAATCGCGTAACGATTAAAAAACTATTAATACACCAATCAATTTCATATAGTTATGAATTTACCAAAACTGTACATATCGACTGTCAAGTTCTATAACTCAGCATGTCGAAAATATAGAATTTTTAAAAGTTTAATTTATCGACCAACGGTTCTTGGTGGAAATTCATATTAACTACTACTACTACTACTATACTATACCATCACGGCATATCCCACAAGTGGGGTAGCCAGCAGACCAGCTGCATATAATACATGCAAGCTGTCTTCTCCGTGCCAATACAAAATAAATCATATTAATAATTTATTGATTTTTAAAAGGGCAGCGCCCGCCACATACTTCGTGCCTGAGTCGTGCCGTACCTGGAGAGCTGTATCTCCGTAACGACACACACATGCGCAAACAGGATTTAATGTCGCATTGAATCGAGAAATGCTGCCCCGGAGGAGCACTTTAGATTGAGCGATAATTTATTAATAAAACAACCTAACCATATACCTACCTATCTTATTTTATTAATATCATTTAGAATTTTTTGTTTAAATTGGTAATAATACGCACAATCAACACCACTCTTTCAATTCTACAAACAAATCACTTTAAAAAATACACGGTTCGCATTTTATGTTTAGTTATGGAAAATAAATTTATGCACCTTTTTTCTTTTATTTATTGAGTCGACGTTAATTTTGTAAAACTCCATGTTTATATACGGAAAAAACACAATTGGTTTTAGTTTTACTTAAAAAAAAATATTGAGTAGTGACCTGGTTTCGACTTATAAAGTCACTGTCAAACTTATCTTCGACGGAATAAAGAAAACGTTTGTCTTAAACAGTGCGATTGACGCAAATTTCAAACTTATCTTTGACGGAATAAAGAAAACGTTTGTCTTAAACAGTGCGAAAAAACACAATTGGTTATAGTTTTACTTAAGAAAAATTATTGAGTAGTGACCTGGTTTCGACTTATAAAGTCACTGTCAAACTTATCTTTGACGGAATAAAGAAAACGTTTGTCTTAAACAGTGCGATTGACGCAAATTTCAAACTTATCTTTGACGGAATAAAGAAAACGTTTGTCTTAAACAGTGCGAAAAAACACAATTGGTTATAGTTTTACTTAAGAAAAATTATTGAGAAGTGACCTGGTTTCGACTTATAAAGTCATTGTCAAACTTATCTTTGACGGAAAAAAGAAAACGTTTGTCTTAAACAGTGCGATTGACGCAAATTTCAAACTTATCTTTGACGGAATAAAGAAAACGTTTGTCTTAAACAGTGCGATTGTTTTATAGTATATTTCACTTTCTGTAGTGTTTTTAAATCATATTATCTAATGTAAAATATACTTCATTAAAATAATATAAAATATTTCAACTTGTAGAGTTATGGAATGGGACATTCGATCTATGCTCATATACATACTTAGTTTCTATAATTATAAATTTAACTATAAACATTCGTTTATACTATAATCTGTTAGTTTATAGCTAAAGATGTTAGAGTAATGATAAAAATGACCTAGACAAAAAAATAGCATCTTGAATATAACTGCTGCACTTCTGTAGATTATTTTCATTTTTTTTGTCGTTTGCTGACCGATACGAAAAGCAGACTTCTGTAGGTACCTACTTAAGTAGAGATTTGTGTGAAATTGAAACAAAAGTTGTGGGTGAAACTTATGGATGTAAATTGCCCTGGAGACCACGGCCACTTGACCCGGAAGAAAGGTTTACTACTTACCTATATGTAGAGTTTTATTTTACAAGAACGGTGTTGTGTTTGAAAGCAGGAAGCACTGTCGATAGACACAGTTCCTATCCAAAAGGTGAAGATCGAGGATCTAATAATACATATTTATACATGCATACCATCACGCGGCTTCCCTCGTGGGGGTAGGCAAAAAGAATCGAGCAACACTTCCTCCTATCCTTGCATATACCTTTCGATTCTGTCTCTGTCATGCATTTCCTCAAGCATGCTCTCCTGTTCAATGTGCTCAACACGTGTTCGTCCTGTAGGATCTGGTTTATATTATGATCTTGCCATTTAATTCCAGGACGTCCACGTCTCCGACCACCATTTCTCTCAGCCAAATATATTTTCTTGGCCATTCGGTCCTCATTCATTATTTTCACATAGCCAAACCATCGTAACTTATTTACATTTGTCTTGGTTATTACATCAACTTTCATTCCACATTCCTCTCATATAGCATTTTTATTGCACAAAATGTGAATTTTATTACACAAAACAACAAAATATGGGCCAAGAAATGTTGTACAATGGGCGAGTTTATCGCCAAAGCGCGATATGTTACAACTAACCAATGGCGATGATAATATAATTATAATGTCGCCAAAAAGAACTATCCTCATTTCCTTTCTTCCACATTCATACAACTCCTCATACATCATCAAGTCAAATGATTTTTAAACCAAATGGATTTTAGTGGAATTTTAAGAATTAAAACATAGTTTGCCCTTTTTGGCTATTTCTGGACGTTCTCACAAGATGACACAACCAAACCAAATAACGCATATATTGCAAAATTATTTTCCGAGAATATGTCAAATTTTAATATTCCATTGAAATGGCAAATCGTTAATAATAGAATAGATAACATCGAATAATGTGTTGGCTAATATCTGAAGTGTACCTATGTGAAACTATGCAGGTAAGCAAAGTTTTACTGTACCTACCTATTGTTAATATGTATTATTATTATTTATTTGTATGGATACGTGGGATTTTTAATACCCGATTAATAATATTATGTGAGTAAGTAAATTAGAATGCAGAACATAGCTTGTAGTATGATTTCGGTATAGAAAACGGTATTATTTGTATTACCTACACTGTATTCAGACCAATCTGAGGCATTTTTGCACGAGACTCCTTTACACAAGAGACAAGACTAGACTCTATAAGGAGGATGTTTAGATTTAAGTTTTTATCAAATAATCTACGTATTGTCATATCTGTATTTTTTTATGTTCAATTAAATAAAAAATTACCTTTATTTTTAAGAATATAATACATCAAAATTTTTAGCAATTACAATCTATGAAACTCGCAAAATATAATACCTTATTATAAATACAACCCGGAGCCGGTTTTAGAAAATCAAGATTAAAGGTTCTATTATGATAGAAGGTTAAAAATTACAGGTTCTATTATGATGTTAAGTTTTCGTGTGACTATGACTGATCATATGGAGACGTATCTGGTTGTATAATGCTGAGAAGTGTGGATGGCAATTCTGCCGCCGCGTCAAAAACTGTAGTAGCCGGCATATGCATTTTAATATATTTTTTATTTTATTTTTATTAACCAAGCAAAACATGGAGCCATACGGCACATTTTTTGAATGATCTTGCCATTTGATCATAGGACGTCCACGTCTCCGAGCACCTTTCTCCTCAGCCATACAATTTTTTTTAGTCATTCTGTCCTCTTTGTTTTTATTCCTTTCTGAGATCGCCTTGGCCAAAAGCTGTTATGATCTCAGTCCAGGGTGACATTTTAAAGATAATAACAATATTACAAAATAGTAGAATATGAACTAAATAGCTAAAACCTCCATACACGAGTAGTCCATATTTCGAATATCCTTGTTTTTATATGTAATATATATACCTACCTATTCTTTACAGTTTTTTTGGTTAGTCTAGCACCACGTCGCGTTGCGTGTTCGTAGAGTACCGTCGCCGGTACGATCATAAAATAAAGTAATTTGACGATATAATTAGCACGTTTTATAAAATATTATAATAATTATCAAGTGTGTTTTAATCCTATGGTGAATCATAATACATTAAGTTATGCATTGTAATAATATTAATCCAACGTAACACTTAGAATAGGTAGATATAAGTATGTATAATATGTAGGTACTTATGAAGCACCATATTTTTAAATATAATACCTATATAATAAAATTTTAATCTAATACCTATGCTTAGTGAGGTATTCAACGTACAAAATGTTAAATAAATAAATAAATATAATTTACCTATACCTTCACATCTTGCCCAAAGTGGGGCAGGCAGAGAGAACGGAACGCCATATTGCTCTATCTTTACATTTTTTTTTTTTATACACACTATTTATTTTTATTTCTGCATACAATATTAAATAAATACCTATCTATAGAAAATATAGATATCGGAATACCTACTTTTATATTATGTTTCGCTTCCTCAACATTCGTGCAATTCTTCATAGATGCACGCTGATTTCTTTGGCTCAACACGCGACCTATTTAAAATTTGTATAGGTTAGTTCGTCGGTAGCCTGGAGGTAGAGTCTCGGCCTCGTGAACAAAGGGACCGTGGTTCGATCCCAGGTGCCGGCAAATTTCCCTTTCACGACACAAGCTTTTAGCTTACTGTGAAAGGTGTATAAGGTTATATTTGGGTTTGTAACAAAACCCAGATATATCTTTTTAATTAAAAAAAAAAAAAGGTTAGTGCTATGTCCTCATCCACCTATCTTAGCATCTTGACAGTTAAAAGATATAGAAGACATACCGTTATCTCTGATGATGGATACAGCATATGAACCGAAACGTCGAATGTAAATCCAAAACTCACGAGTAGTAGAAAAAGATGTGCCCATACTGCAGTGTTAGGGTTATGTCCAAGTTCTGCCAGTATCACTCGCAAACGAATCACGAAACCCGGGTTCGATTCCCGGACAGGATAAAATAAAGAATGATCTATTCAAAACTGTCCTGAATCTGGGTGTTACATGTATATGTGTTTAGTGCATTGTATTAATGTGTATCGTCCTGTTAGTACCCATAATACAAGATTCATATTACATAATATGTAAACTAAGATATAATATTATTATATCTTAAGGCTAGCATACACGGCAGATCGATCGTTGCGACCGATCTTTACGATAATCGTAACGATCGGTCGCACTAAAAATGCTACTCACACATGAACGATCGATCGTTACGATCTATCATTTACTTGTTCAAAAAGGAATGAATAAGTCGTGCTCAAATAATTTAACGTGTCTTATAATGGAAAACGAATTGCTTTTACTTTCCTCTGCAGCGCTAACTTTGATTCGGCTACAGGAAAAAAGAAGAAAACCTAGAAAAGTCTGGGTTAAAGAATGGTTATTAAAGCGAAATCAGTATTCACATGTAAATATTTTAAATGAATTAAGATTCCATCCAAAAGATTGGCACAACTATATGAGAATGACGGAACAGACGTATCTAAAATTATTGAAACTAGTATCGCCTAAAATACAAAAGTGCGATACGAATATGAGACAAGCTGTCAGCAATCACGAGCGCCTTAGTGCAACTTTGCGTTTTCTGGCAACTGGACGATCTTATGAAGACTTAAAGTTTTCAACGTTGATTTCACCACAGTTATTGGGAAGAATCATCCCAGAAACCTGCGTTGCCATTTACAAAGCATGTCAGGACTATTGTAAGGTAAGCACCTACTTCAATAAAAGACACATAATTCATAAAATATAAACATTTATTTTTTTAGGGTTTAAAGTTTTACATTAGGGTTGAAAGTTTTCAAAAAAAGTCAATAGATTTTGTTCTTTTTCATTTGATTGTGCTTGGGGTTGTATCTTGTTTACAGGTATGCTTGGTAGTATAACTTTTGATGGTGTCTGTATATGTTGTTGATGAATGTGTTTATGTAAATGATCCTGTGAATATGTAGATGGTTGTGGTTGTGAGTATGGAGATGGCTGTAGTTGTGAGTTTGGAGATGTCAATGGTTGAGTGTAGAGAGATGTCTGTTGAGTGTAGGAAGATGTCTGTTGAATGTCGGGAGATGGCCGTGGTTCTGGATTTGGAGATGTCAGCGTTTGTGTATAGGGAGATGTCGGTCGAGTGTAGGGAGATGGCTGTTGAGTATAGGGAGATGTCGGTTGAGTGTAGGGAGATGGTTGTTGAGTATAGGGAGAAGGATGTTGAGTGTAGGGAGATGGCTGTTGAGAGTAGGGAGATGTCTGTTGAGAGTAAGGAGATTGATGTGGAGCAGCATTATTAAAAATATCGTTAATTTTTCTGACTGTGTGTCTATTTAAGTTTCCAAGTTCGGCCTCCAACAATGTTTCGTTAATTATTTTCTCTGCCCAGATTCGTTGCTCTTTTGACAGTTTTTGTAGTTTTGAAGCTACATTTCTACCAAAAATTTCAAAAGGGTTTTCCGGTTTTATTGCTGATATTTTTTGGTTTATATTTTCAAGGGTTACATCTATTACTGATTTTTCTTTTTTTCGCTTAAATTGATTTGGTGTTGGCGCAGGTGCCGGTTTTTCTACATTTTCATCTAGACTTGGACATTCGTTGTCATTTTCCTCTTGTTCCTCAAAAATACTCTGTAATAAAAGAAAATTGTTTTGTTTCAGTTACCTTTGAATGAAATTGAATGGAAAGCAATTGGAGCTGAATTTGAAAAACGATGGAATTTTCCCAATTGTCTTGGTGCTGTTGATGGCAAGCACATTAAAATCAAACCACCGCCTGAATCTGGTTCATATTTCTTTAATTATAAACACTTCCACAGTCAGGTTTTGATGGGAATTGCCAATGCTAATTATGAGCTGATTTATTTTCATTTTGGTACGAATGGTCGAGTGTCAGACGGTGGTGTAATAAAAAATACAGATTTTTATCAAAAACTTATTAACAATACATTGAAGTTGCCACAGCCAAGATCAGTGGATGGAATAACGCTTCCTTATGTGTTTGTTGGAGATGAAGCTTTTGCTCTAAGGAATGATTTTTTGAAACCATTTAATAAATCGCAGCTCAATGTAAATAGAAGAATTTTCAATTACCGTTTATCCCGAGCAAGACGAATAATTGAAAATGTGTTTGGAATTTTAGTTGCACATTTTAGAATACTGAAAACAGAAATCAATTTGGACTTGAATAATATTGGTCCTGTAGTAATGGCTTGTTGTGCACTTCACAACTTTTTACGCCGAGAAAATCCAGACACCTACTCACCGCAAGATAGTTTTGACAGAGAAAACTATGAAGTTGGAGAGATTGAAGAAGGTCTACAAAGTAATTTGATTAGTCTCGAGAGAAAAAGAGGATCCGGTTTTCAGGCAGCAATAGAAAATAGAAACTTATTCGTAGACTATTTTAACGGAATCGGTGCAGTTCCATGGCAGAACAATTTTATATCCTAGTACAGAAATATTTTTTAAGTTGAACTATTAATAAAAACTTGTACACAACTGAGAAACATATTTGTATTTTTTTTTATTAACATAACCATGTTACGGCACACAAATTTCCACGATTGCGTATTTTTTAATTTAATTATATTTGCTTTAAATGATCGGGGTCGCTTTAAGGTGACCCCTTTAAAATTTAACATGTGCTCACCTAACAACCTAACCTATCCAATTTGGAAAAAAAACATAAAAGTTTTTCAGCAATTTCAATCCAGTATTCAAATAACTATGACAACATGGCGTCTTAAAAAATGGTCTCAATTTAACAGTATGAGGTTTGACATTGTAATACCTAAACAAAAAAATACTCACCGAATTTGTAGAACTCATTCCCTTATACGGTATTTCCTGATCTTTTAAAAATATCAAGTTATGGAAATAGCTCAGTTTTGGTGTATACATTTCGTCGGTCCCACTTCCAGACACCATAGAGTCGTTTTGTTTTTTCAACTCTTTCCGAAACACTGTTCGTAAATTATTAATTTTTTTTTTAACTTTTTCAAGGTTCGCAGTGCTGTCTATTGTCAACATTTTGTCTAATAATATGCTATAGCATGCTGCTTTCTTTGTGTTATTGTGGTAACATTTGTGTTTAGTCTTCCACAACGGCTCCTGCTCTCTGAACAAATCAATAAATTCTATTAAAAAATCGTGGCTCCACGTAGCCATTTTTTTCGCAGTAAGCACGTGCGGCGGCCAGCAACAGACTGATCCAAATTGATCGAATCGTTAATCGCAAAGCACCACACACTGTCGATCGGTCGTAACGATATTAATGATTGCATGAGTTTTTGTTGCGATTTACGATATCGCAAACGATGAAGTAAATCGTTAACGATCTTGACATACACGTACGATTCGTCGTTACAAGCGGTCTGAAGCGACGGATCGTATCGATCGATTGTATCATATATGGGGCCCTTTAGTTTGGGACTAAATCGATTTGCGCGAAATGTGTATGCATGTTATGTTATATTTTATAAATATAGAAATATCTGTACCTAATTCACAGTAATTTTACTCAGTGAATGGATTACGTCTGGTGATAGATAGATCGATAGATAATCTGTATAAATGAATAATAATAAAGTGCTGATAACAAAACGTTTTATTATAATATATTATTAATTAAGAACATTTAATACATACATGATATCATTAGCATTGCGATACGATAACGTTGATAAGATTTAACCTATTTTTATAAAGAAAAGACTTGCAAATAATTAATATTAAATTCAATAATTCTAAAGTTTGTACATTCGCACAGTGAAAATTCATACCTACTGATTGTTATTTTATTTTGATTACACAACACAAAAAAAAATCATAATGATGATATTTTATTTTTCACTTAAATTTATTTAAAATTTCGAGTACTTTCGTCAATGTAGATATATTGACATTTTTAAGAAAACTTAATACATGTATCTACTTACCTTAGTTGGCCCCTAACTAAGAAAGCAGCTAAGGAAATTTACTCTGGAAAGCTGGCAGAAAGAATGGGACGAAAGTCATAAAAGCCGATGGACAAATAGATTAATAAAGAGCGTCGAATCTTTATCCCGTGGAGCACCCGGTAAAGAATTGGTCTCCCACTCTTCTCCATAAATTTTCGAGTGTCCTGTAAAAGGCAGGTGTTCGAAAAAATAAGACATTTTACATCTTAAATTTGGCGATAAGGTTTGCCACTCATCCTGAATGTCTTGATTTTATATTGGCACGGAGAAGACAGCTTGCATGTTTTATATGCAGCTGGTCTGCTGGCTATCCCACTTATGGGATATGCCGTGATGGTATAGTAGTAGTAGTAGAATCTTGGACTCTTAAGAAACACGGACACCTTACCTACTGTCACTCGATGCCTTACCGGGCATGGAGTATTTATGGAATACGTAGCCAGGATAGGCAAGCGAGACAGACCGAACTGCTTATACTGCAAGGAAATAGACAGCGCAGAGCACACTATGTTTGGGTGCCCAAAGTGGACTACACAAAGAAAAAACTTGGAAGAAAGAGTGGGAGTCATGAACCCGGAGAACATAGTTCATAGATGCTGGAGGGAAAAGAAATGTGGGATGAGATCACAGGTTACATGACTAGCATAATGAAGGAAAATGAGATTTATGAAAGAATGGAGCAAAGAATCTGAAAGACCAAAAGGTTGTGTGATAAGGCCAGTTGGCGGGAATCGCGCAGTCTAGGAGCTGGGAGGGGTTTTAGCCGGTATGAGTCAGGCACTAGAGGGTGTCCATGAGGTTTTCCCCTCCCAAACAAAAAAAAGGGGGCATGAAGGAGGCAGAGCTGCGTTTGTAGAATACAGGGAATCAGAATACTTGGAAGATGAGGACTAGGAGAGCCCATCCCAAATAAATGGGATAAAGGCGAGGGCGAAGAAAAAGAAGACCTACATTTAAGACGACACTCAAATTCATACACGCAAGAAAGGAAGAACTTTTATTGGGTGATCCACGGCATACCGTATTCTTATTTTTTGTTAACAAAATGAATACCGCCAAAATGAAGCAATGGAAGATATTTTTTACGCTTTAGCAGCCGCTGTGCAATTGGCTCAGCACTGGAGGGACATCTAGGACAGTACGAATAAATCGAAACGCTCATATTTTCGGGGGCGTTGCCTATTAAGATAAAATAAAATATGTTTGTTAAATATTAAATTGATAGCGTACCTACCTAAGCACAATTAAATACATTATTATTATTATGTACCGCACCTACTGAATGCACTATCGCTATAAGATAACAAACAAATTGTAGGTACTTTCATAGTACCTACAAACCTAACAAGATAGACGTAATTATGTGTTTCTTTTTCACTTATTTTAATTCATGTATTTATTCAAATACCTGTAGGTAGAGCCATCCGGAGCAACCAGCCAAGAGTTGGTTCCTCACACTTTTACGCAAGTGTGCGAGTTTCAGTAAATGACAGGTGTTCGAAAAAAATAAAGACATTTCACGATTAGCTTACTGGATGTCTTTATTTTTTTTGTTGGGATGAAGAGGATGACTAACATGTTTATCGCACGCAATTATTATCTTTTTCAAACATTACAAGTTTTTGTATGTTTTTTTCTTCTTTTCTATCTTTTATCAATAGTTTTTATTTGTACTTACAATATGTTCCAAACTATGTTTTTGTGTGTTAGCGATGGCTGCTTGTGCGATATGCTAGTGAGAACAGATGAATGAGCGGAATGTGCGATACTCAAATAATTGACTCAACTGTGGTACATGTTTGTGGATGACAGCTGGGTTATGAACGACTTAATTTTATTTTTGTAAACCATATATATAGTTGTTGTCTGTTTTGTATTTTTTATCAACAAATAATAAAAAAAAACCTAGTCCTCTGGCTAGTCAGGCTACCCCACTTGTGTAAAATGTTATGAATGAATGAATAAACGAATGAGAATTTTGATTATTTTATCTATGATAGTCAATTTGTCCCGTCCGAGATTCAAACCCGGAAACTCCTGATTAAACTAGATAATATTATTATGTACGACAAACGGTTGATACCTACACTAGTGAAATCATTCACCTGTACAGTATAGAGTCTAGTGATGTAACGAATATTCGCAGATTTCAAAGTATTCGCATTCGTATTCGCAAAAAATATGCGAATGTTTTGCGAATATTATTTTGGTAATAAAGCATCGGATATTCGGAAAAAGTACCGGATACTTACCTACCCGGTACATTGTAGAAAAAGGTACTGCAAGAAAATATTCTTTAAGAAAACCGAGGAGTTTCGAAATATTTTAAATTCAAATAAAAATTCGGCGACGGGGAGTGGGGGGGGTGGTAGAAATTTTAATGTTTGAGTAATTGTAGAAAATTAAGCAAGTCAATATTCGTTTTCAGTCGGAAAGAAATATATGATTTCATCACCAGTATAGACTAATAATGACGACCGGTGTGGCGCGGAGGTTAACGCAATTGCCTTTGAGTCACGAGGTCCTGGGTTCGATTCCCGGCCAGGGCAAAATGAAGAATGACCTTTTTCAGATTGTCTGGGTGTTACATGTATATGTGTTTAGTGCATTGTATATGTGTATCGCCGTGTTAGTACCCATAATACAAGATTCATATCTTAGTTTGGGACTAGCTCGATCTGTGTGAATTGTCTATACGTGTTAATTAATTAATTAATGAGTAACGAAATTATTAACTATTACTATTTCACTCCATAACATTAAAATGCTATTTTAAAAATGTTACCCTGCTCTGACATAATAGCTGTTGGGCAAGACGATCTCAGTAGGAAAAAAACAAGAGAGAATAAAAAACACAAAAGAGACATCATCAAAAAGAAACAACAGTATCAAAGGAGTCTCTATCCTGGCGGCAGTGGTCTCTTTCCTACTTATATTTAAGTATTACATATCTTTTTATTATACCTGATAAAGCCATAAAATAAGTATTACAAAAAAAAATCAATGTCATGGTGAAGTGAAAAAAAAACACTATTAGGTCTTCCAATCGACTTAATTAATTAAATTTACTGGTATTCGGAAACTCTCAACCCTTTAAGGCGATAACAAGAAATGTTTTCTCATCAAATTTTCTTATAATCGCCTGCAGATGTAGTCGAGAGTCTACAAATACTAGTAAGCGTAATTATTAATAAAGACATTAAACAATCAATAATATTTTTTATTTATATTTGATAAAAATTAAAAATGGATTTCCACAATACAAACACAAAAACTCTTGAATTATTAATAAAGTCAATTGGAAATTCACTAAATAGTGTTTTTTTTTTTTCAATTCACCTTGAAATGGACTTCCAACAAGAATCATCGGTCAATAATATCAACATTTTAACAGTCAATGTCCTTCAAGCCTTGTAATCAATAGATTGGATTGAATCATTTCTTTGGTCGCATTACCAATTTTTCATTTTAATATCTAGTCTATATATACAATATAGGTTAACGAGTGAAATATCTATTTATTAAATAATTTTAACTACTGTCATATGAACATTGTTATCGTAAAGTGTATATACTTACATAATACATTATCAGTTTGTAGAGTGGGCTTACGTGGCGATAAAATCGCTTACTGTACACTGAACCCAAACCCACTTCATTTCAGATTACCATCTATTCCCAAAAATCACTAGTTATATTTTGGAAGAAAAAATACTCCCGTTGAATATGACATCAGCTGTCTCCCAAAGTCCTTTCCCTTACATAATTATGTTTATGGTCTAAATGTGTGTGTTTTACTTTGATTTCTATTATGTACATATTTCTGTAATAACCGGCTTGTTGGAAGACATCGCATTCTAGCGATAAACTCGCACTTTGTACATTTCACACGTATAGACAATTCACACAGATCGAGCTAGTCCCAAACTCAAATATGAATCTTGTATTATGGTTACTAAAGCGACGACACACATAAATACAATGCACTTAACACAATATATTCATGTAACCTTAAATTGTATAACAGATATTTTTATTAATAAATCAAATGATATTTTTATGATACTTTGTATTGATTTGAAATATTGTTACCAATGTACGTACAGTGAAGAATAAATATAAAATACTAAAATAAATAAATAAATGTGTGTATGTTGCATTAGAATGTTCTTTTTAATCATTACATGAATTTTGAAGTGCCTTTTTGATAGGACGTCGTCTACTTTTTTCATTTCTTTAATGTGACTTTTTTTTATATTCATAAAGCTTGTTTATAGTCTGAATGTGTGTGTGTATGAATTTTCTTTTACTATTTCTGTTTAAATGTGTGCTTATTCTTAATTTTTATAACCAGGTTAGTTGGAAGACACATACTTTTTTCAGTCTGAGCTACTGACGTCTTTTTCAATATTCAAAATTAGCATTGGCAGCACATTGACTACTGCTAATACCAAATGTGGGGTATTAACTGCATTTAATAAATTTGCAGATTGTCCTCACCGAGCCTTTAAAAATCATCCAAAACGGGTATTATGCCTCATCGCTGAATCGTAGATGTCCTATGTAAGCTTTTCAATCAGCTGCTTTTTACAAGACTCCCCTAGAAAGCTTACAGAAATTAGTAATTAGTGGCATACCTACCCATTCTTTGCCAAGCCTTCACGAGGTAAGTTTTTTATCTAAATAAAAATGTATATGTATAAAATCATGATAAGTACCTTTTTATTTTGAAAAATCCAAAAATTCAAACTGTGGAAGGTTGTTCCAAAATGCACTGACACTTCACTACATAAAATATTATAAGTGTTTGAATCATAAAACACTCGCTAAAGTTCATAAAGAGAAATAATTATGAAACATTAATTTTGGACTAATGCAACACTGGCAAGCACAAAACAAACAATATCGTATAAAAGTAAAATAAGCAAATATGTTTCCTTTATTCAAGATAAAAATATTTTATTTTACTTATTTATTTATTTCACGAAGATCAATGCACCACAAGAGTGAACTGAGAGGTTAGTACACTTTGCAAAAAAAAAAAAATAATCAATAAACACTTTGGTAATAATGAACAACAAAAAAAACGAATAAAAATAAAACAAACACTCCAGAAATTATTCTCAAAAAAAAAAAACAATTAAAAAATATTGCACAATAATATATTATTCTGTTGGGAACTTTGGAAGAACTTTTGCAAATTGTCGAATTTATATTCGTCGTAAAAAAACACTCGATTATATTTTTGAACGCAATTTAGTGATACAGTTATCAAATTATTTCAACAAAAAGGATTTGCAATATCATCACGATTAAAAAATGTTAAATATTACAATTCGCGCGATCAAATTTGTTGTAATTCTGTTTCAAACACGCGCAACACAACACACAACCGTCGCACACGGCAGTTGGAGGCCGAATGAATTTCGTCGAACGAACGGAGAGGAAGATTCACTCCTCTTTTTGAATTGAATAAAACAAACGGAGAAACCTGCGCGATAATACGTTATCCATATTACAAAGCCAACTCTAACACAAAACTTGTTTGAGTGAATATTATTGGTACGGCTTGTAATACCAAAACTTATATGATAATCATGAAATTATGTGACAACCAATGACCTTTATAGTAAAGACTAGAAATTCAAAGAAAAAACTGGTAATGCGGCCAAAATAATTTCATATCGAACGTTGACTAATGACTACTACATTCATATTATCTCCCTCGTTGAAAATGCATATAAAAGTATGTTTGTTACTGTTGATACAAAGAAAATATAATGATGGCCATAGAATAGTAAATTTACTATATATGTTGCTATTTTGAGTACCTATAACATACAATGATATTATCGCCAGAATAGAGATTCTCCCATGATTTTCTTTGGTGATGTCAATTTTCTCTGTCTCTCTTTTGTTATTTTTCTGCTGAGATCGCCTTGGCTAAAAGCTAATATGGTATCAGTTGAGGGTGAAATTTTTAAGATAAATAAAATAATAAAATGTGCCCATTTTGACAACAATGTTCGATTGTGTTTATAATAATTAAAATTACTTTCTATGATATATATGGATATCTGTTTTTTTATTGTGAGAATCCTTTTTCGATTTTGTCAGGTATATAGAATGTACCTATATTCAATAAATGCTTTAAGAGCGAGGAAGCTATTACCATTGATTACCATCTTAATGTTAAGGAATGAATTAGCAAACGATTATTGACTCGTTGTTAGTTTTGGAATAAGCTTTCAAAGAAAATTAGTACTGCCTTACTAGTCTATACAATAAATGTCATTGTTCACAATGATGTTTTAACTGTAGTACAAATCAATAATGCGGTACAAAGCTTTCAAATGATGTACTAATGGAGGAAAAAATCTCTGTATTTATACATCGAAATTTCGTACATCAAAGATAATGAAATGATAAAACGAAAATATAGTAATTACATGCCTACATAAACAGATTTTTTCACTTTGAAATTCTAACACGCCTACAGATGTACAGATTAATATTAATTGATGTGTATACTGTAATTCGAATGTAAGTTAATGAAAAGAAATTTTACAATATCTACACCATGAATTATTATTCATTTTATTAAATAATTTAAAACATAGAGTTACAAAGTTAAAACTGATATAATCAATGTAATTAAAAATCTTTCAGCTAATAAATAATGAAGTACTCGTAATACTTTATTATCCAAGTAATTTTGCACATTTTTGACTCAGGATAAGTTTCATTTCGTGGTTCGAATCCCGCTGTTGACCCAGTCCACCGTCACCAAATAATTATAACGTGTCTACTAAAATGCTTAATATTCACATCCACGTCATGTTGAGACAATCTGTCACATGGTACATAATCATGATAAGACAAGGCTTTGTTTGTTGTAAACCAGCTTCTCATAAAGATAATTAATATTTTTTAAACATTAAAATTACTTATATAACATAACGACACTTGTTGTAATGTAGGTATTATCTTGTATTTTCAGCGAAAAGAATATCTTCAATGTTTAATTTTAGTTATAATAAAACCATAAATTTACATTCAATCGCTTCAAAGAATAAATTCGATCAACAAAATGAAATAAAAAGTACATATTCGTGTATCTTTATTTTTGATTTTTCTTCGAGTCATGCTTCCATGTGTCATACTCGTATACCTATCGATTCAAATTAAATATCAATAATTTCATAGATTGTATCGGCATTAATTATGCAACAATTCATTTTATTAGTACTTAATAAAATTAATCATATTGTTTTATTAATTTTATTGTTACTGTAGAGTATAACTAAGGCACTTTATCAATTTTAATATAAACATTTCAGATAGAAAGATAACAAAGTTAAGAAAGTTAACAAAGAAAGACGGATTCCAAATAACAAAACATTATGTTACAACTTAGAAATTTTTAACACAACAGTCATTCATAGGGAACGTGGCACTTTTGTAGCCACGTTGTTCATGATTGTTTCATTCGCAAACAAAACACGGTTGGGTAGTGAGTTGTGTTTTTAATCTCTTTTATCAAATTGTTTCTTGTTTTACTATATTGAATACCCGCTCTTATCTCCGTATGAATTTCAAGATAAAAACTGTTGACTTGATAAGGCCTCAGCAGTAGTTTTAGTAGGCAAGTGATAATTTATGGTTACACGTTATTTTCAAACAAAAAGCAGGACTGACGATAGTATCAGCTGTTTGTTTTTTCTTTTTAATGGATTACATCAATTTACAAATCACTCGTTTCGGATGGATTGCCGGAAATTTACAAAAAAATAAATAGAAAATAACATTACTACGACAATTTATTGTTAGGTAATCAATGTTTGATAAGGTTTATAACTTTTGCCTGTGGAGTTTGCTTCTGACACTCGAGTTGACAGCCTATTATTACAAATGTATAGTGCAGATTGAAGTTGATTTATTTTCTTAGAATTTCCACTTTTGAACACTTGAGAACAATTTGTTGAAATAAAATTAATTGAGAGTAATGATTCGTAGTTTAATAGTGGAATCTTGAAACTTTAATGGAGAGAGTTCAAATTACAGTATTAAGACTAACATTATAATTATGATTGCCAAAGTTCTTCCTTTTTATGCCGCATCATTTGAGGGACGAAAAGAAATTAACAAATCCCTGGAGACTTTTTCGATATTTTAATAATCCGTTTTAAATATGTCATTAATTATTTCATAGTGAAGTCATGCAACTTGTGAAACATTTCAAAAGATTTAACTATTCGAATCACAATCGACTGATTGATTCGACTGAATATTTTATCGTTTCTCTTATAAATTTTGTTTAAAACTTTTTCATTGAAGCCATTTTATTTCATTGTCTTTCATACTACATTCATCTAACAGACATATTATACACGTTGTTATACTGACAATCGCAGTATAACATAATCCAATATAAAGTTTCTTATCACATATATCAGTGTGTTGTTTATTTTGTCGCTGTGCACTTAGTAATTATACATAAAATACTGTTTGCCTTTCATATCAGTAATTATTATAGGACTGGGTAATTATGTTATTGTATAAGTGTAGGTACATCTATATAGTTGTATAACAGTTATGTGACGACATCCTGCTAACGGAAGCTAAAAATGTAGCGGTTGATGATAAACACACAATACTACAACCATAACAATATTGTCAACAACACCAGTGAATTCCTTGACTTTTTATTGTACGAAAAGTCGTTCATAAATTCTATATTCTTGCAGTTCACAAGGTTTGGGATTGTGTTGCTTGTTGTTTCAGTGATGATTTATTGAGGATTTTCATATTGATAACTATTTAAATTAATCAAGTAATGAAACAATACTTCACAAAAAAAAATTAATCATTGTAATATTAAGGTAACACAAAAGCTATAACTATACAAGGCTTAGAATATTTTTTTTGGTTTATTTATGCAATTTCCTTGGCGATATTTGAGCTCACAAGTGTAAAAGATATGTTATGAGTGTACATAAGTCCTATCTGAAAAACTACTTAATGAGGCGGTGTTGTCTTTCTAAGCTTTATATTATATACATTTTCGTTGCAACGGTGCTTAAGATAACAAAATTTTATGATAATGGACCATCGATATAATTATTATTCTGAATTAAAAGTGGCGTACTTTTATAAATGCATCTAAAACGAGAGACTCGAGTGAGATATAAACGTCCCTTTTTGAACTTACGCTCGTGTAAGACTGATTGACATGAAATAAGATTGGTCGCAATACTAATTTTCCCTTAGAATTTGCAGTCTTTATTTAAGGTCATTGGTCATCAAATTTCGAGTTGTATTTTTTCCACCGTTATCAATAATCCTCGAAGATTACTAATTGCTTATTTCAAAATAACATCGTGTTTAATCTGGAATATGTCGGTCGTAAAATAACTGATAACTTATTCACTGTGTCGGTGTTTAGGTAGTAGAATTCCATATCGAAATAAATAAAACAAGTGTTTTATTCTACTATTGATTTATTCGATGAGAGAGACGTCTTTCGTCTTATGAGGACATTGTCAATCGATTGACAATGTCCTCATAAGACGAAAGACGTCTCTCTCATCGAATAAATCAATAGTAGAATAAAACACTTGTTTTATTTATTTCGATAACTGATAACGTTGATTTCCCAGTATCAGACGAATGACATAACTGAGACTACTGATTGCAGTTTTTGTACACCTAATTATAATGTAGGTTTACGAAAATCATCAACTGATATTGTATAAATTAGAAATTCAAAATAAATTTTTGGTGATGCGACCAAACAACATATTGGTGTTTCAAGCCTTGAAGGATATTGATTTTTTTAATTAAAGGGGTCCTTTTATGACATTGTCAGGTATGCAGGATGTACCATACTTAAATGTAAGAACGAAAGAGACCACTACCTTGAAATCATGGAGTGAAACAGCATTTGGGTTAGTTGGAAGAAATTATGCATTAGCGATAAAACTCGCCCTCTCTATTTATTTATTTGGATTAATAAACATTTGATTATTGAAGAGAGAACACTTCACACCCAGATATCTCAGGAGTCATTGACTCTTATTTATCCGCACATTCAAAACAAAATTGTCCTCACGGGCAGGCCTGAAGGGCCGGCCGGCCAAAAACACCTTCGTGGAAATCTCTTATATTACTTCTCTCTATAATAACCCTATTGATTGTGAGTAAATTTATTATGAAAATAATACAAAAATAAGATTCAGAGAATAAAATAAAATAGGACAAGAATAACACAAACCAGTAATAAAAACATTTGAACAGAAATAATTTACAAATGGTACATTTATTGAATTTAATTTCAATGCACTTTACTACTAAATTCTATATATTGCGATCAATGTACAGTAAAGAATGAATAAAATTTAAACCAAAACTACATTAAACATTTAAAAAAAAATTGTTAGCAACGTATTCATGCAGGTAACGTAATTATTACTTGAGGTCACCTGCCGGCTAGTGTTGTGTGTATGTATGTAATAATGTTGTGTTCGCATTGTAGGTAGGTATCTATGTATATACATCATCATTACTACATTGTATAATATGTAGCTAAAGGTGACCATACACACAGCAAATACAACACCATACAATCATCATCAGTATACCATTGAGTAGGTAGGTACTGAGTAGGACAGCGGGCATCTTACATTGCATTATATTAATAGAGAAAGACTATTTTAGTTATGTAGGTAATGTAAAGGTACTTTCTTAAAGACTGGCAGTAGTCATTGTATGTAAGAGGAATATACATAGAAGGTATGCATAGATCGGAGCATTGAAGGAGACCCACAGTCCACCCGGATAGCTCAGAAGTCTGGGGGCTTCCATAGGTAGGAAGACAGGCAGAACCATTGAAGAGATGATATTATGTCCTTTTTCTTATAATTATTTTCTCTTCTAAGTAGATATGTGTAATTTTTGTTGTTGTTTTTATATGATTGTAATTAACATGTCAAAGTCTAACGCCGTGAATGTGTTATAAATAAATAAATTATGACGAGAAATGCTGTATTTGTTATAATAAGCAAAACAATAACTATACGTACCTATATATCGACAGTCCAGAGGCCTGAGTCAACAACACACTTTCGTCTCACGTTCCCGCTCCGTTAGCGTTCGGGTGCAGACGATGTTGCAAGCAAGTGTCAATTTCGTTGCTAAGATACACAATAGTTACGAAAATTAACACTTTGGCGCACCATCGTCTGCACCCGAACGCTAGCGGAGCGGGAACGTGAGACGAAAGTGTGTTGTTGACTCAGGCCTCAGTCCCACAACTAAACGAGTAGAAATATTTCGCAAATTTTGATTACATATACACAATCAACGCCTCTTCCAGTTCCAAAAACAAACTATAAAAAATACAAGGTTCCCTTTATGTATTAAATTTTTAATTATGGAAAAAAATGTACTACTATACTATACCATCACGCCGTGTCCGGGTGGGGTAGTTGAAATAACTTTATTTCTCGGATATTGCAGGAGTCCAAGGAGTGCCAGATGGGGTAAGCAGAGAGAACGGAGTGCCATATAGTTCTATCTTTACACACTTCCTTCGCTTCCTCTACATTCATCCAGTTTCTCATACATGCAGGCCAATTTGTCTTACTCAATACGCAGTCGTCCTTTGGAATTTGATCCATGTGCTCAAACCACGTAGCTCTTGGACGTTGGCGCTTCCTTACACCCTTTCTATCAGTTAGATACATCCTCTTCGTCATTCTTTCATCGTGCATTCGCACAACATGTCCAAGCCATCTTTACCTTTTTACACGCATTCTATCCACAACACTCCTCTCGCATCCGCTCATTCTCCTTATATCCTCATTCTTCACTCTATCTCGCAACGTTTTGAACGATTCTTCTGAGTGAACGCATCACCACATCATTTATTCCACTACATAATACATAATTATATAGTACCAAATAATATTCCTATTTATAATTACACAAATAAATATTTGGAATTATTTAACTATTTATTGAATGGAACAGAGACAACGTATGTCTTCAACATTGCGATTATTATAATTATAATAATTATATTTTACTTTCTGTTGTGTTTATAAACCATAATGTAAATATATCAAAATGACAAAATTGTCGAATTCTATAAAAAAAATAATACATTTCCACTTGTTGAGTTATAGAACTCGACAGTCCATGTGAAATTAATTTTCATACCAAATAATCTACAGGTAGGTACAAGTAATAAAATTAAATCGTTTATTATCTAATAAAATAAAATAACAAATCCGATATGCAATAAAAATAACTGCAACTGCATATAATAAAATATTTAAACGATAAGGGTCTATTTATTTAAATACATACATGGCAATAATATTATGTAATACTCACTAATAACGGTACATAAATAATAATCTCCGTGACAAATTATATTCACGATAATAAAAATAAACGTTCCATGGAGCACTTGGTGAAGAATTGATCTCCCACTCTTTTCCGTAAGTTTTCGAATGTCCTGTAAAAGGCAGCCTTTCGAAAAATCGATGAGAGTTCCATAAGTTTAAGAGTGCCCTGTAAAACATAGGTGTTTGAAATATGAAGACAATTTAAATCTTAAATTCAGCGATGTGGTTTGCCATCCATCCTGAATTCTTAAATTTTTGCTGGCACAGAGAGGACAGCTTTCATGATTTTTACTCTGCTTGTGAGATACTATTATTATTATCATCTTAAATAATATTAATAATATTTTGGGTTAGTTGGAAGAAATCGCGCCTTTGCGATAAACTCGCCCACTGTATATTGATTGTATTTAATTTGAATGTATACCTTTTATGTAATTGTTTGTTATCAATGTACAGTAAAGAATGAATAAATAAATTTATAAAATTAAAATGTCACCCTGCTCTGAGACCATAGCAACTTTTGGCCAAGGCGATCTCAGCAGGAAAAAAAACAGCAAAATCCAAAGAAAAGCAAGGAAGAAAAAAATCTCAAGAGACTTAATTACGAAGAAACAACAGAATCAAAGAGAGTTTCTATGTACATGCCATGATGGTATAGTTGTAGAAGTAAAAATATAGGTACTATACTCAGATGCATGCTGAAGATTCATTGTTCGGAACACGTCGAAAACGAAGAAGTGTTAACCAGGGTAGGCGAAAAAAGACAACTCCTTAAGAGAATCAGCCAACAACGAGCGAACTGGATTGACCACAACATCAGGCACCCAGGACTGCTCATCGCTATCGCGGAAGGTAGGACCGAAGGCACAAATGGCAGAGGCCGACCAAAAGACGCTTATATGGACCAACTGAAGAGGGACATGAACTGTGGCTCATACATAGAGCTGAAAAGACTGGCTGAGAATAGGGAGGAACGGAGAAGAAAATCCAAACTCGTTGCAGACCAATCCAATGGATTGTAACTCATTATATCGTTGCCGTGGAGGTGAAGTGATCCAAGCCACACTTTTTTGAAAAATTAGTTTAGTATGCAGTTTTGTTCAGAAAACTACGGAGAACATAGTGGTGAAGAGAAATAAGTGATTTGATATTCCTAAAGGGAATTTTTGGAAAATTGTGAAGAGGTGTTAAGTGTTTTTACATCATTTCAGGTGTGTGTTAGAGCATTTCACTAACGCAGATAGGATTAAATAGTTCAATTAAATTATAGAAGTGAAAAGATCCAAGCCGTATAGCGCGTAACTTTCCAACAACTTTCCTACAGGTGGATCTTTCTCAGCTACAGTGGTGAAATAACCCAAGTGATAAATTCGTGTTTACTTCTAAAATATAAAAATTCTTTAATATTTTGTTATTTATATTTGTGAAATATGTGATCAGGAATATTGTGTAAAAATTTTAGCGAAATCTATGCAAAATAACTTAGTTATAGTCAGATTAGTATTGGCGGATGCGACAGCATAACTTCATCACCCTTTTTCTCGAAATGTCCCTCTTGTGGGTTACATCACTTCACATCCACAGCAACGATATAATATACTCGTATTGAACAGGGAATAGGTGCGAAACAAAGTGATTCATTCATTCCTACCATCACGACACTTCCAACGCCGTGGGGGTAGTCAGCGGACCACTTGCACTCAAGAAACATGCAAGCTGTCCTCTTCGTGTCAACAAAAAAATAAGATATTCTGGATGAGTGGCAAACCTCATTGATGAAACTAAAATTTCTACATTTTTTCAAACACTTAGGTTCTTCGTGCTAATAGAAGTTAAGACATTCAGGGTGGATGGCCTTGTCGATGAACTGAAAATGTGAAATTTCATAGACGTAAAGACACAAAGATGAAAATTTTACAATCTAGAGGACAAAAAAAACGAGAACATAATAAATGCGACGTTTTCCTTCGAAATGGTAAAACAAATAAACAAAAGTAATATATTATGAAAACTATAGAAGACAGGGCAATAATTTTAGTAATTTATCACAAAAATAATAAAAGAAGTACCTACTAACCTACGTAGAATATATTATTTTAGAGGCACATATTATTGTGTACGTAGCAGTGGCGTATCTGAAGTTTTCAAACTGGGTAGGCCCAACGTCCATAATCAATAGGTATAAATAAATTATTCAATTAAAATATTAGGTTTGGGTTTAATACGAACACAATATCTCCATTTCACATTAGAAATTATATTATTATAACAAAATACAAAAAATACATACATATATAATTTGATTCTGTATTTTTAACTATCATGAATTCTTAATAATTAAAAATGTTTCGTGATTACAACATGGTTAGTGCCAATAAAATCAAACAAATTGACTCCGTATTGATAAAAATAATTTTATTTCACTTCTTTCCAGAAATATAACAATTACAAAATACCTACTACTACAGAAGTAGTAGAAACTAACTAAACATTATTATCTGAAAACATATTCCTTGTTACAATTATATAAAATGGAATTTACTGCCTCACTAGTAGGCAAGGACATTATCAAGAATCGTCGCACCCCCTGAACAATAGACCATTAAAGGATGACGTCACAGAAAAATCATTGAGGGGCATCAGGCATCCCAACACAACAGACGATTACGGTGTAATATTAGGTGGAACGCCTAAAGAATACCTAATAATAAAAAAAACTGTCAGTGTCGATTTTGTTATTATTTTGTCGTCTGACTTTCTTTTTTTTCTCTTTTGGCATAACATCCTACAAGGATGATTTGCGCAATCTGACTGTTTGCCCCCCAAGCAAAAGCAAATCCATAGACAAGACCACGTGACCTTTAATGGTCTATAGAGTATTTAACCCTGCCTATGTTATGGTCACCAATCCATGAAACGCTCAATGTAACCTTCTTCTTCTTCTCCTCGTGCCGTAATAGGTCCCCCCGACGTTGGTAATCACTCTGGCGAAGGCTTTCCTATCCTGCGCGACCCGGAACAGCTCTCCCACATGTCTCATCCCGGTCCAGACTCTTATATTGCGCAGCCAAGACGTTTGCCTTATACCAGGACCACGCTGCCCCTCAATCTTCCCCATCAGTATCAACTGGAGCAGACTATACTTATCGCCCCGCAGAACGTGACCCAGATATGAAATCTTACGGACCTTAACGTCCTTCAGCAGCTGTCTACTGCAATTGGCTCTTCTCAAAACCTCCGAGTTGCTGACCAAATCTGTCCATGGTATGCGAAGCATTCTCCTGCGCAACCACATCTCGAATGCCTCCAACCGGTTCATAGTGTGCACTTTCAGGGTCCAAGTTTCTGAGCTATACAGCAGCACAGACCACACATAGCACTTCAACATTCTCTGCCTGAGTTTCAAATTTATATTGTCATTGCAGAATATTGATCTCATTTTGTTGAATGAACTACGGGCTGCTTCAATCCTGCTCTTCACTTCCACATCTGGGTCCACAGACGACGTAATCATACTACCCAGGTACTTAAATGTAACCTTAACTTTGGTTATCGCACGGGAGACAGTGCATTCAGTGAACGGGAAACACACTATGGTCGTTTGGATGAGCCCAACTTACGACTTTATAATTTTTCCGTACTACTGTGTACTACCGCTTTTATCAATATCTTGAGCAACTAATAATGCTAAAACTGAGAGAGCTCCGTGGAATATTGTACATTAAAAGAGACGAGCGAGACAAAAAACGTTTAATACAACGAGAGCTGCGAAACAAATGATTAAGAGTTCAGTTGCATATAGCCAGGTTTGTTTGACGATTCGAACGACGTAACCGAACAATAATAATTATTATAATAAGACGCTTCGGACAACATCGCGTTGAATTCAAACGTAGTGAGCGATTGTGCACGATATTTAAATTTTGGCATTTTTAAATTATCTAGAAAACCTCACCTAAGGTCCGACTTTTCGAATTCTGTGGAAGACACGCCACTGGTAGATACCTAGTAAACTTATAATATTTCAAAGACATTTGGAAGTGACCGTGATTTGTATGGGAAATCAAATGGAATTTGTATGTTTTAAAAAATAAGCGGGAAGGGGATGGACGAAAAAACCACGAACAGTGATCACAGAGTGTTGGAACACATAGATGAAGCGTAGACTAAAAAAAGTAAAATACAGGTCGTGGTCCAAAAAATCGACAACCGAATATGGAGCAGGGATGATCATGTAGAAATGGAACAATTGAAGGGGATTCCTGTGCTTATCAATTGACCTAGAAGCATCAATGTACATTAATTTTATTAACTTATTATATATATATTTTATTTACTTATTATTTGAGTTCGTCGGTAACCTGGAGGTAGAGTCTCGGCCTCGTGAACAAGGGGTCCGTGGTTCGATACCAGGTGCCAGCAAACTCCCCTTTCACGACACAAGCTTTTAGTAGCTTACTGTGAAAGGTGTATAAGGTTGTATTTGGGTTTATAACAAAACCCAGATATATCTTTTTAAAAAAAATTTACTTCACATTGATTACAAGCAAATTTACGCGAAAATATATATCAATCAAGTAGGTACGACCATACAAAGGCCAATTTTATCACAGAAGGACGATCCCAGAATAAATAAGTATTTTATTACTTTTCAACAAATGTTTTGAACGTCTTGTAAGAAGCTATATTAAATTAATTTGAGAGAGAGAAAGTTTTAAGATTATTTGCTTCGAGAATAAATGCCTTCTGAAGAAATTGGATGTTAAGTTTTATAAACGCGTCACCAATTATTTATAGATATTAAGCGCCAACGTTCTCAGCAAAGATCTGTAGTATTTGCAATATATGTATGAGAGACGATGGTCCTATCCGGGCTACGATTTAAAATATCAAACAACAATTGATCGAAATGAGCACCGATGTGTCATAGACACTGTAAGTGGTGGACTTAATTTTCTTCTTTCATTAGACACTATTTTTACGACAGCAATATATGAACGTTGAGAATGTCGCTTAAAAGGTGAATTGTTTGCCACTTAATTGCACAACAGGATTGGAATGACAATAGCTGGTCACAAATATAAGAGAAGAACATTCAATGTGGATTTCAGACGCCAAACAAAAGTTATCTGCGATTGTATTGCAAAACTAAAATGATAATAGACAGGTCATCTACTAAGACAAGAATGGACAAATGGGCAACTAGAGTTCTAAAATGGAGGCTTTGGGATGAGAGAAGAATAATAGGTTGTCCCCAGAAAAGATAATGATATAATATTACCTGTCACGGGTAGGAAATGGGCAGGAATGGCTCAAAAAAGATTAGCATTAAAGAATATGGAGGAGGCTTATATCCAGCAGTGGAAAAATGCCTGATAAAAAAATAGGAAAAAGAGATATTAAGCTCTAAATGGAAGAGGTTCGTTTTCAACCTGTGCTCTCATTGAACCACATATTAATAAATTAAGGAATAATTATACATAGTATGTAGTGTTGGAATATTTTTAGAATCTTTGAAAATATAGTCAAGCAAAGTTATGACATGGCAGTTTCCTCTAGATGTCTCTCACAAAACGTTTGCTTCCTAAACATTCCATGAATGCTATTTGTTGGTGCCGCTTCTCTAAGTTCACTCTTCCGGTTTTTAGAATTGTACTACTGCTTCTACCAAAAGGGTTAAAACGCGGGGGCAAGTTGCGGAATAAATCAGAGGAAACGTCGAGGTTTTAACATAAAGATCCAATAAATTATATGCCTCCTGTTGGATGGGGGAGAGAAACGAATTCTCGAAGGCATTTTTCAAAGACATACGCACACATGCGTTCGCAGACCTAAGGCCTAAGTGGTTCCGCGCGTACTCATTTGTATAAATGTCTTCGCTTGAATCGTCAACACTTATAATAGATTGGAAAAAATCTGTAATACATAGGTACACGTGCCTACACTTACAACAATTCACTAGAATAGAACGACAGAAAGTGAATTATTCTATTTATGTTAATTAGAACTGTTGATACCCAGACAATAGTTGTTCTGTGGAGCAGTTGACAAATACTTGGTCTCCCACTCTTTCCGTTAGTTTTCGAGTGTCCTTTAAAAGGAAGGTGCTCGAGAAAATTCAGACGTTTTACGTCTTGAATTCAGCGATGAATTTGCCACAAATCCGGCATGTCTTTATTTTTGTTGACACTGAGAGGACAGCTTGCATGTCTATTACATTCGACTGATCTGCTGGCTACCTCATTTGTGGGGTATGCCGTGATGGTGACTACACTACTAAGTAGTAGTAGTAGAATCTTATATTAATATCCGATTTTCAATAGAGAAATCTCGGCTGGGGCATTTCATTTCAAATCACCAAGAAAAAATGCAAAAAGTAACCCATCACTTCCGATTTTTATTTACAAGTTGCTATGACCAAGTTATGAAACCATGCCAAATTTTTTTGGTCTAGGTCAAATACTTTCCAAGTTATCGGGGTTCAAAGTTTACCGGCGAGGTCCGATTTTGTCAACATCGACGTTGTGCCGCTGAAGAGAAAAAAAATCATAGCTCAGTTAATCCTTAATATTTTCGTGTGATATTTTTACCATTTATTCTGTGATATGTACTGATGATATAAAAAAATATTTTGATGTGATATGTTGTTTTGAAAAAATTTAAATAAATATTATTCGCAAATTTTGAGGTTAGAAAACATGACTTTTTCAAAGTTAAATATGAAGAAGAGGCAGTATGGTTACCAAATTGTTTTTTCTTTATAAGTGTACCATAAAGATCAATCTAATAGGTTATGAAAGAAAATTTGTGGTTTTTTGCTTGCCTGAGCCGCAGTTCGCCTGTTTTACACCCTCACTTTTCAGTACAATACACATCATCGGAGATAGTGTAATTGGAGTCGTAAATCTATTTATGTCTACATAAAAAGCTACACTCGTTACATTTATTGGATATACACCATAACATAACTTTTTACAAATGATAAAACTTACAGATGTCCTCTCTGCGCCAATTATTGAGATATTTTCAGACATTTCAGATTCAAAACACGAAGCTTGATTTACAATCAACAGAAACCCAAATTCTTGTTTTGACACACTGCCTGATACCTGTATATTAAATAATTACTTATGTTGTGAAGATAGAGTAGCTTGGCAGCCATATTTGAACCATGGACTTTTCACTCGAAGACCGAAATCTTTCCATCACGGAATCA